>JAXRKP010000156.1:347500-380000 GCA_037039925.1 Doris montereyensis | reverse complement strand
AAAACATAACATTTTTCTTGGAGTTATTTTTCATTTGTGGAGGAATGATTTTTCTCAATCAAATAAATTCAAGAAAGAGACTCAAAAAAGTTATTGTTCATTTAATCCGACACCCCCCCGTTCCACCCACGAGTGATGATACACTTCAAAGGCATATCCACTTTGCTAAACATTAAGTGCCAACCGCCGATCTATCCGTGCGTCCGCTAGGTTGTTCTATTCCAAAAGCTGATGTATTGGTTGTGGGTTTTTCCTCACAATTTTAGTTAGCAGTATTAATCTACGAAACAAAAATTGTGAGACAGCGCCCACAACCGATACATCAGTGTTTAGCATAGAACAACCTAGCTGAAACACTGATAGAGAGATCTGCGAATGGCACAAAGAGTTAAATTAAATGATGGATTAGATAATATCAAGAGTAACAAAAGGAGGTGAGACTAGAAGAATTCGGTAGATCCTTGGGAAGTATTGGAAGCAGTTGGAGGCCTGTGACTTTGCTGAAAATTTTGCAACTCTTTCATATGCGCGCCAGAACAGATGTAGAATGAAATTTTTTTTTAATGCAGGTTAGTCTCAGAATTAAATTTTGTTTCTTGCGTTTCAACTAAGGAGATCTCGGGGCTTTTGGTAGGATTTTGCCCAGGATGCCCTGTAAACAGACAAAGGATCTTTAACGTGCACAGATGTGATGTGGACACGGGACCTCCTTTTTATCCTCTGTTTCTGATGGGACTAGGTGTCGATTCACCTACCTGATCGTGGGGGTAGATTTTTCAATCGTTGAGCGGGCTCAACCCACTACCTTTTGATTTAGAGGCCCTCTGGAATATCGAGCCCCCTGTAAATTTAGAGGGAACATCAAGATGAGAGATAAATTAAAGAAAGAAAGCAAAGAGGTAGGACCTACGATCAGCAACACATCACTTGCAGAAGGAAAATTCAAAAATTCTTTGAGCAGAGCGATGGATTTGAATACAGGAACTAGACTAGAATTGCATATAAAAACAAGACAAAGACAGATTAGGGAAGCATTTTACAACCTCAAAAACTTTTTGGAAACAAAGTTCAGAATTTTAAACTGTCAAGTCAAGGAAGTGCTTTTTTATAAAGCAGAAAAATATGGAGAATGACTTAAACAATGTCCAGAAATCTCAGAACACAGAAAATTTGTTTCAGGAAATTATTTGGCCTTCCTTGGTTAGAAATAGAAAAATTTGCAATGTTGAGTTATGGCATAGAGCAGGTGATATAAGGCTTTTGAAAGAGGAAATCACGATGGCGATGCGTGTGGGGGTGGCACACTTAAATAAAACTGCACACGAGGAGCATCATAAAGCACTGTCCGTTAGAACTAACAGGATGAGACTAAGACAAATAGAGATAGATATGAAAAGTCACAGGTCAGTTATTGTTGCAACAACTGGAAATAAAAGCATGGGATAACAAGTCCAAATTAAAACTGTATGATAAAAAGAACATAATTTTAAAAAACATTGACTTACAGAAACCTGTATTTTCTTTTTTAAAACAATAGTACACAGATAGGTCAACTTACTTCATACAGAAAATGACACTCAATCATTAAATGCATATGTGTGTAAGAAAATTTCACCCTTCTTGTGTGTTTCATGTCTCAACCCAAAATGTACATAATATTTACTTTTTTATTAATATATATATATATATATATATATATATATATATATATATATATATATATATATATATATATATATATATATATATATATATATATATATATATATATATATATATACCAATACCACAAATAAAAAGTCCATCCATGTCTTTTTCTTGAAAAAAGATACTTAAGCTGCAAGTCTTTAATTGAATACTGAAAAATCAGAAGACAATATTCATGTGTTGATAGTGCTAATTATGTCACAGCTCAAATATGGAATAGAGGCTAGAATAAATAGATGCAATGTCCATCATGCTCTTTCACATACAGAGACATAGTTTGTTTCTCCATAACAATCATTTGAAGTTAAAGAAGAAAAATAAAAGTCATCATGAGATATTTCTCTCTAAAAAAAGAAGAAGAAAAACTAAAAGAAACCAATACAGACCACACTGAAGCATACCTGGTACATAAAAATACAGCGGAAAATGTCTTAATGATATAGAAAAGTCAGAAATGAAAGCATAACCTGAGAAAATGTTTTTACTTAACCACTGAAATCATCCACAAACTTTCTTGCTTCAGAGCAGAACTACCAGGATCTCAAAAAGAAATCTGACAACCTTGGTGTCTTTTTTTTTAACTCTCTGAGTACTGGCCCCTTAAGAAAAAAGCAAACCCTAGACTTGAGTGCTAGGCCTTTGTGGCCTTTAAAAAAAATGTATCTCCTTCTTACTAATGGAATACATGAATCAAACTTTCAAGAGTTGTTTGTTATCTATTCTGTAAGTGTGTGTTTTTGAATTTTGTAATCGGGACATACGTTTGAAAGTTAAAAACCACTTGACCACAAGTCACTTTTTTACAAACTAAAAAGACTAAGAACAATGCAGCAACAGTTATACAATAGGAGATTTTCAGTATAAAAACATAAAATACTGATTAAAAACAGATCTATCAGCAGAAAAGGATAGAGTATCTACACATTCATAAGAACAACAGCTGACATGTTGTTTTCCTTCATTTTTAGTTGGGTTTTTTTATCCTATAGTCCGATAAGATGGTATAAAAGGACAGAAAAAGCTAAAGTTTAAAAAAGTGAGAGAAAAAAATGATACGGAAAATGTAAATAGTAAAATTCAACTATCACAGTATGTCCCAAATCTCAATTTGGATTGCCATTGTTCAATTGTAAACAGAAAGTCTGCTACAAAGTCTTCCATCCTTACTATCACTGTCAGTCCATTCTATTTCACCTTCCTTCTCATCCATCCAACATAGGTAACATTTTGAGTCATTCTAGGTCTAGATGTAGTCGTTTCACTACCTTTCACTCTGTCATGCCCCTTACTAGGAGTGGAGTAGGGTTCTGTCTCTATGTGATGGTCCTGCAACATCTAGACCTATGTAAGCCTTCATATATCAACTTATCAAGGTTTTCCTAATTTAGATCTAGCATAAACTTAGTATATTCATCATGTTCTGACTCAATATCAGAAGCCCTCAGTTGTTTAATCTGTCATCAGATTTTGTCTAATTGACACCAAAATGAGCTAGCTTGGGGAAGGTCATGGAAAAAAATTAATAAAATATTCTCTGAACATCAGAATCGATCGAATGGATAGCTACAGACGTGAAAACAGCCGATAAAATTTCATAGAAGTCACAGCAGTTTGATTGCTGTCATCATTGCTACATAAAAAACCTGCCCTTCTATCCTATAATCGGACAACCCGCAAATGAGTAGCACACCAGAGAGTTAAAACATTCATAAATGAACAAAAATCCATAATAATAACTAATTAAGCCATATCATGATGACAGAGCCAAACCAGTTAAACTCGGACCATGTCCTACAATGATGTTTGATTGTGCTACGCGTGACCTAAAAAATCAAGGCTTCTGTCCTTAGTCTTAAGCCATTCTTGAAATATCGGTGGCAACTGGTTCCAGTGGCCTTTTGTTCTCTGCTTGTGTTTGTAAATTGTGTGAAGGCAAATTCTGTGAAGGAAAAGAGGAAGGAAAAGAGAAGGGAATATATTCATTACTTACTAGCCTCTTATGCTCTAGAGTTTCCATAACATGTAAGAACATAATGTTAATCTCAAATTTGTTTCAGTAACCTAGAACTGTACGGTTTTCCATCACACATATGGAAACACTTCTTTGAGTAAATTCAATATCTTTTAAATAAACAGAAGAAATAAAAAAAGCTTGAAAATGAATACGGTCAGTCAATTCCTTTACATTATTTTCCTGTTTGACAAATGAAACTACAAAATAATTATTCACAACAAAATATCGACTTATCTTCTTCTTTATAGACGATAATTACCTCATCTAATACATCTGAATGACAGAAATGAATCACAATAAGGTTCTTTGCAATTCTGACAATGGAAGATCATGCAGACAATCTCTAAAGCCAGATGTGTCTCTCTCCAATCTAATCAAATCTTTTTATCTACACATATCTGGAGATGTGTTCTCAAAATACCACTCCACTTCTCACCTCTTTTTTTCTCCCTCTCCCCCTTTCTCAGTTTTGGAAATAAATAGAAGATACACTTAAAGGCAAATGTACACGAAGTAAAATTTTTACTGAGAGCCTTCTGCCAAAACAGAACAAATTAAGTTACAATTGATGTTATTTCATGTGTATTACAGCTTCTCATACAAGGTACTCTCTTTGACACCAACAGTTATGAGCTCAACCACTTTCTATGGGTCCTTTTTATCTGTTACACTTACCGGTTCTAATTTCTAATATAAAAAATTAATGCAGTTCAACCCACATATATCGACATTGCATATAATGACATCCTGCATATATCGACGACATATCAAAGTCCTGTTGTTTCCTTATATAGTATAAGTAAAAAAAACACTGATAAATTTTGACGCAAACCCCTTATATTGACTTCCTGATTTTGTCAATGCAGGTAATAGTCAGTCTACAGACAACATAAATATCCGTTGATGGCCGGTAAATCGATTAGTGAAAGCCAAGAATTGACAACTGACAACACATGCTTGTAGACCAAGAAAATACTGCACCCTGGAGCAATCAAAGCCAATTAAAACACATGCTCTTCGACCAATGAAATCCCACGTACTGGACCAATAAAAGAACCTTCACTTGAGCCAGGTGAAGATGAGCAGACTGCACCACCAACTGATCTTGTTGCAAACAAAGAAGCAAAAGCAGCCATTGAGACTCTGAAGCGTTTTGCTCAGCAGTACCCCAAAGGTGATGCACTATTTGACGTGATTGCACAGGCAGAAGACAAGATGTGTGAAATGATCCCTTACATACAGAATCTGACGACCATCAATGACTTCTTCACACCAGCAACATAGAAGCCAGCAATGCTCTCACACTCTTCAAAAACAGTCTTTTTTAGTGCCACACATTACCTTCGATTGACGTTGTATTATGGCTTTTTTTTGTGGTGGTGTCCCTTTATTTTATTGGTTACTCTGATACATCGACAACTTCTTATATCGACAAAAATTTGGTGGTCTCAGTGATGTCGATATAAGAGGGTTGGACTGTAGTTCTGTTATGTATGTATATAAAATAAAACTTATCCTCTTGAAAAGATTTGTTCTCCTCATTTTTATTGTAACCCTATATGTTCTTCCCAGTGATTAAATGCTGACATGAAACACGAACCATGCATTTTAAATAAACTTCACATTTCATTATTGATAATAAAAAGATCTGCTGGGTTTTCCTTTACCCCCTTTGACCTTTGATCAATGCTTCAAATTATAGCTACATAAGTTGTGATATGGAGACTCAATTGTTTCATTGATATTTGTCTAGAATTTGTTTGTTGGTTTTCAAAAACATACCTGACAAGTTTCAGAGGCTTTGTTCTGAAAAAGAGCACTTTTTCACTTGTTACCTGAGAGGGAAAACAAATTCATATGATTATAAAAGACTTGAAGAAAAAAAACTATTAAAAGTCTAAAGAATTCTGCATCAAGATTTCTTTACAAGGTGTGATCTATTTATAGAGTTCCCACTCGTTTTCAGAAAAAAAAATTCAATTTCCCAAGATTTTTTCATGCAAGCATCAAATTTTCAAAGACATTTCAAACAGCCCTGCCATTCTTGGATTCTGAAATATCCTTATCCAAACTTTAAAAAGAATTAGTGAAATTGGGCAAGAAAAAACCTCCAGAAAGATAAGGAATGGAAAGCGTGAATTAAGAGGAAACAGCAAGATTAACGAAAGAGGGAAAATCAAACTTCCTTAGTTGAAGTCAAGCCCAAAACTTTCCACCAACGGTATGTGAATGGCGCTAAAATAAACTACCGATATTTCATAAAAATTCCAAGACTTTTCCAAGACATATAGTCTTAATTTATCCCAACCAAATTCCAAGACTCTTCCAGTTTTCCAAGATGAGTGGGAACCCTGTATTTAACCTCATAAAATTTAAAAAGACATAAAGTTTGAGTGAATGACTCTTATTGCTTCTATAAGTACAATGTCTGTAAAGGAAAACAATACTTTTCCAGTCACAGTATGAGCATTCAAATTGATTCCATCTAAGAGAAACAGTGATGGAAATGTTAAAGGGGAAAATGAAGAAAATCTATTGGTAAAAAACCCATTGAAAAACATACTAAAGTTTCCACGTCAATCTGTGACTAAAGATGATGCTAGTTAGTTAGAAGAAAAAAGTCAAGTACCATTCGCAAATAGTCATCCAGTATATTGGATTCACATCCACCAAATATAAGAGTATCTCCCTGAGAGTTGACACATGCTGTGTGCCATAGCCTAGGCAGGCCTGTGTATTTGTTCAGCACAGACCATGATAGCGTTTTGGTGTTCAGGAGCCAGGCATCTTCTATACTCGTATTATTTTGTTGAGGATATAAAAAAACACCCAGAAAAGAATAAAGATCAGACAAATGATTTTGGTAATCAAACAATGCACAAATAAAAATCAAAAGCACACATACATGTATTATAATGATTCTTACACGTTAAAAATTATACAAGTAAAAAACAATTTTTTTTATTTGCAAATATTTACCTATCCCAATATGAACAAAAGCTTTCTATTCCTATCTCCATTTATCAAAAGGAAGAGAGAAGAAAACTAGGAAAACTAACATTAATATAAGAGTCATAATTCGAAAATTAAGTAACAAAAACGTAGAAACCGTTATTGAATAATAAACTCTTGAACATATATCTCATTCTTAATTCTACCCTTTTCAAATGTTGTTTTGCTCCATTGCCTATGAAAAATATCTCTCTTTCTCTTTCTTTGTCTCTCTATCCACGTCTGTCTCTGTCCCTCTCAGATTGACGTTTAAAAAGTTATTTGTGTTTGAAATGAGACCTAGAAATTTTACTAAAAAAACATTCTCATTACAATCACGCCCTCCCCAGCTATCACCCATATATATATATATGGGGATTACAGTTGCAAAGTTGATGACTTTCAGATGCTCCAAAAAATGCATGAAAAAGGTCATACCTAAAGGCGTATTTTCAGAATTGAAACCTCCAAACAGAAACAGATCTGATTGATTGACCTTCGTCATCGTATGCCAGGATCTGCCACATGGCTGTTCACCTCCAATCGCCAATCTGCATCAAAATAAAAACATGGCATCTGAATATAATCATTATTGTTAATATTTTCTCCTACACAAATATATTGAAAATGAGACCTACCATTGAGGTGAAGTTATGAATGAAAATCATGATGCCTTATACCTCCTTTTTTCCCCTTCAAATTGTTAAACATAAATGAAGAACAGATTCTCACTTGCTTAATTAATAAATTTCATATGTATCAGTTCAGCATCAAGATAAGTAGACATTAAATTATTTAGTTTGTCCAAAACTAATAATAAAAGCAAAAGCATAAAGCCAATCATGTAAAGTTCTTAGACCATTTTTCTCCATCATGAAAAAGTTCAATATGATCTTATTATGATCTTTTGATAACCCACACAATGCTAAATCAAATTTAGATTTAAGAACCGTGTAATCTGAAAATTAACTTTAGAGTGAGTATTACATGACAAACATACTTGCCACTCCAGGTATGTGTATGCATGTCCATGCAGTGTAAATCATTCATCCGTTCAGCACGGTAACGACCTCCAAACAAATATAATACATCATCAATGCATATGGTTGTATGAGCAGCTCTTGCAGATGGCTTTACTCCCTTTTCAAACAGACAAACGGGTAAACAATAAACATCCTTTTGGTTTTTCTTAGTCTTCTAAGTTTACAAAATGTCAATGTTTACAAGAACTAATGACTACTTTTTTTTTTTATTGTTGAGAGATACGGCTAGAAGAAGCTTAAAGTTTAAGTTTTTTTGTGGGTTTTTTCAAGAATAAAGAAGATCCTATTGATGAGAACATCAGAGAACGAGCCTAAGAAGATACAGCTCTGAGTAAACATGTAAGTCATGAATTGATCATTTTAGATATAACAAACCTATATCATCAAGGCACATCGCTGAGAAATCCATGTAAACTTTCTAGATTTATCCTTTAAAACATTGAGAAACTAAGTTATCTATGAATGTCCTTGACACAACATGCATGACAGAAATGAGAAGATTTAAGGGAAAGTAAAGTGCTTTATCAAGAACACCATTCAAAGGTAGAATATTATCATATACAACGCTATCAACATGAAATCCTTAATTCTTATTAACAGCCATTAAAGGGAAATGCATTCACATGTTTATTACTTTTGATTTATAGTTATAGCAAAATATATTTAGAAGAAGTAAACAACAATAAAAATGTAGTAATTACCTTATATTCTGGCCTTATCCACTCTTTTTCTTCACAGTTCAAATATAATAACTGGTCATTCCATCCCTTGAAATGCTATTTAGAAATGCAACAAATAAGTTTCCAATATAGCTCAATTTAACTTATAAGTCATTTCTTTAAAAATGGAACATTAAGATACTGGTGTGAAAGAATATAATTGT
This sequence comes from Doris montereyensis, assembly GCA_037039925.1. Lineage (NCBI taxonomy): Eukaryota > Metazoa > Mollusca > Gastropoda > Nudibranchia > Dorididae > Doris > Doris montereyensis. Next base: position 371,362 of record JAXRKP010000156.1, on the reverse strand, counting down.
CAGAGAAAGTAAATAAAATCCCTTCAAGACTGATATGGCACATGGACCCAGGACGTTTCTTGGTTTCTGTGGTGTGAAATGGAACGGGTGATTATACTAATCTTGTTGCAGGTTTTCATTTCCCAGTTGGTGTTGTTACCTATTTGTACCTGGGCTGGGTGGGAAAATGTGTTTGGTGCCTTTCCCAAGGAGCACAATGTCAAACACAACATTTCCAGGATTCGAGCCCAGGACCTCATAATCCCAAGTATGGTATCTTAACCACTAGGTCACTTAGAGAAAGCCATTGTCTAAGAAACAGACCGATGTGTTACACACATCTAAAAGGCAGTTTAACATACTGGTTCGATGCCTTGAAGTTTGATCTCAAAAATCAGGTTTGGATATTTCATCACAGGGTCAGGTGCATTATAGCATAGCCATAAAAGGTTAAAATAAAGTCGTTTATTTCTAATAGGGACTGTTTCAACAGTTTGCATTGACAGAGTATGCTTTTTTTTAGATTAAAGAGAGATGTTCACTGTGGAGCTAAGTAGACAGGATATCTATGCTAAACATCTAGCTGATAGCCTCATACTTGATACTTTTATCTTTTAGCTTCAAAAGGCTATTAGAGCATATAAGCAAGAAGGTAATGAACCTAAAATCTCTTGACTAAAAGGTATTCACATGTACACCATGCCTCAATCCACACCCTGGACTCCTCCATCTCCACTCAAGGCTGATGCTGATACTAACACAAAAAAAGCTTCTTCCTTGTTTTTATCTAACCTCTTGTGTAAATGATAAAAAATATTTTGCATAAGTGTAAAAGAGTTTGCTAGCTTCAACTAGCAATGAATAATGTGAAACATACGCAAGAGATGTTGCAATAGTGAAAATCAACGGCTAAACATCATTAACAGGAAAATATTGTTGCTACATTTTGTTTGCATAAAGCTGAATATGACATCATTCCATCAATGGTATCTATCGTAAATCATTATTTTAATTATGATATTATGAAAAACAAAAAGTTCTTAAGTTTGTGTAACAAATAGTTTGAAGGTGCAAGGTCTAAAATTTCTAATAATCCAATCCAATTTTCAAAGGTGTTTTGTAGGCTAATGACATAAAAGGGAAAGAACTTAACTAAACAAGTAAATGTAGACTTACTTCAACCACAAAATGATCGTCTCCTGTTTTCCATAAATCGTTACTTTTCCACATCCCATAGCCACCAAAGATATAAATTCTGGGCAGAAATAAATAATAACAAAGCAAATAAAACAATGAAATATATCCATCATAATTTTCAATTTGGTTTAAATACATCTAAATATATGGAAATATGTGACCATGCTTTTGTTTTATTTGATTGGTTGACAAATTATCTCGAGAAGAAAAAATAATTGAAACGCACAAAAAATGACAAATCATTAACATGAGGACAAACTTTTATACAATTGATGTGCCAGCGTTAATGATCACCCGGGAGATGAAAGTCAAACTTAAGAGGTTAATTAATTATTGTATCCCTTTGAAATCATCCAAATACAGTGATGTCTGCTTAAGAACCAAGTCCTCGGGAGACGGAAACTGCATGTTCTTAGGCGGATCGGGTTCTAAGGCGTACTCTGATGTGCCTTGTATTTTTGACCAGGGGGTGGCGAGCCTTCCTTGTGCCTATCAATCAGCGTCTGACACACCCATGTGACGTGTTTATAATACCTACTAGTGGCTAGACCAAATGCAGTAGACTTACCACCCACCTTTCTATGATTCACTTGCAACATTTCACAGATTATCAGCAATCGTTAGCATTAAATTAAGTGTGGGTTGTTGTTTTCAAGATTCTCAGCTCATGATTCATCTGGGTTCTAAGGCAGACCGGGCTGTAACTGGCGGAATCTTAAGGAGGTAATTTTACTTAACTAAAATTTGTTTCATGGAAATAACAGGTTCTTAGGCGGACACCTCTGTACAACATTTTTTTGGAGCCATGTATTTTGGTAGTGACTACTGTAAATAAAAAAACAGAACCTCCTCTTATGGATACATCATCATATGTACAATAAATAGATAGGTAAATCCTATTTTCATAGAAAATACATCGATGTTATTATATACACATCTTTGTTTTCTTCATTGTCTCTTAACATAATTGTAATCGTTTTCTGGTTCTTTCAAATGAAATACTAAGACATTCTAGAGAGAGGAATCAAAATCCAAATTTGACTGTGTCGTCGTACCTGTCATTCCAAGCCCATGCTGATGCTTTATCTCTACTTGCTATGTAACGTGGTTCATAATGAATTTTGTCCCATAATAATGTGAGCAGGTTGAGGGTGAAGGTATCACTGTCATCTCCATCATAAGTGTTTCCACCGATGACGTACCAATTTGGCCACAGTAAGACACTGACAGCGCCAGTGCGGTTGGCTGGGTATTTGCCCTTAGTTCGATAACAAAACCTAAAAAATAAGCCAACAACAATGTACAGATAATTCACAGCATTCATCAAGGTACTAAAAACATCAGAAATTGATATATAAGTCTTAAAGAAAGAAAAACTAAATTATGCAATCTTTTCATTTTCTCAAGTTTCAGAAAATCTGTGACATCTGCATTTCAACTGAAATTTTACAATCAAATGACAATGTTAGTATTTATGAAAGTATTAAAACCCAATGACCCATCTAAAAGATATAAACGAAACTGCCATAAGGACGTGTTTGGTTGAGCTTTTATACAGTACACATTGTTAAACAGAAGTCAGCAGGACAATACAAATTTTTGTCTGTGTGACAAAAGTTTTGGTCTATTAATAGTTAGTAAGTCTGGGAAGTATTTTTTAGTAGATTTGAATTTATGAGCTGCCTCCTTGAATTATCATCAGTTGTATGTATTGTGTGCCATCATAGGTTTACTTGGTTTAGTTTTGCGTTTTGTTTTTTTTTGTTTCTTGATTCATTTCTTTCATCATATCTTAACATTAAAATGTTATCAACTTAACAAGTGAGGGAGATAGAGTGCATGTAAGAAAGTTGGCTGCATAATGTCTAGCCTAAAACAAAACATTGACTACCGGCAGTTATCAGTTAGCCAATGACAGTCATGACAGCTGAGTGTTGCTCTCACAGTACAAAAGGTCTTGCTTGTTTAACCTCTCCCTCAATCCCCTTTCTTTCTTTTTTTTCTTTCCTTCTCTCTCTGCTCCAAAGACATGAGCAATGTTCCTTTTGGTTTAGAATAACCTTCTCAGTTTACATATGTGTTCTCTGACTAAGGCAAAGAGGAAGAAAATTTGAGGATTGTATTTTGTTCTGGTTCAAAGCCATTTCATTTAGTGTTGTCTACTGTATTATATCCTTATCCTCTACATTATTGCCAACGTCTACTAAATCTGATATCCTATCCAATCTGTGCACACGCATAAAAAGGAACGACAACAAAAAACATAACCCTTATCTCCCTCCCCACCTCAAATATCTTATCAAAATTACACTTACCACTTAAAGATACAATCGTTTCCATGTGGTTTGAACATTTATTTTTAGGATAGAAACATACTGCAAAGATCAGTAGTTAGTAATTTCTTTACATTTCTTTTCATATATGTATGTATATATTATATATATTTCACACTTAAATGAAATCATCAATACCTACCAACAATCAAGATCTACATTAAACATCCAGAGCAGGTTGTTTGGACAATACAAAGTTTGAATGTTTTCATCCTATGGGAAATAAGAAAAATCAGACAATTTGTTTAAATGGACATTTGAGATGTGGACATAAGACAAGCGAAAGAAAATTAACATGAATTTTCCTGATGCAATAAAATGTAGGTTAAAACTCTTTCCAACGATCTATCTATGAACCTGTTTATCTTTCTATCTATTTGCCACTTTCATATATATTGCACTAGCAGAGCATAACACTTATTGGGACAAAAGGATGAATAATAGGTGTGTATCTATTTCTACCAATCTTTTGTTTGAGACTGATAGCTTAAATCAATTTAATACAAATTTAAATATGCAACTGTTATATCTATATTTAAGAGAAAATCTGAGAAATGGCTTAATGCTGAGGTCATCATGGACAGAAATTGTAGTTGATCCCTGTGATTTACATGAAAAAGGGGACAAAGAAGACACTCAATGTTGACTCTGTAAATATGAAAAACAAGATACAGCAGCTACTGCCAAACAAACTGCGTTGCTGCTAAAGGAGAACAGAACCCAAATACAAAAACGCAAAACTAACATCAAATCCCACTAAAAATCAATAATTATTATAGGAGAGATGAAACCACACACTTTAACTTAACTGAAAGATAAACAGATTGATATATATATATAGAGATTGTTGGAAAAAGTTATAACTTTACATTTCTATGCATAAGGACAACTCATTTTAAATTTCTTTCACTTGTCTCATATATTACAATTACATATATAAAGAAAGGTTTTTTAAAAAGTGTCATACAAAGTATTATGCACTTTTATTTTTTTTAACAAGATTGAATAGGTTTTTTTTTCTGCTTATAATATAACAAGATATTGAAATCACATGAAAAGATTTTTTCATGCATTTAGAAATGTTAACTTTTATTGATTATCATAACACAATGTAGAAAAAAGAAACACACAACACATTGCAAAAATAACTTACATTGTATCCACCCCATACCAGCAAATCTTCATTGACACAAACTGCATTGTGTGCACATCTGGAGGGACAAAAGCCTTTAAATTCAAATAGTGCATTTGGCTTCACATATGCCGCTTGCCATGCAGGCAAAGAGCGGAGACTGCCACTTGTCATTTGCTTGAGCAATAGTACCTGAAAACATACTGTTACATAAATATAATTTTAAAATAATCAAAACTATCACAGATACGATCACATCTTTACGACTTCCCATTCTTATGAAATCAATACATAAATGCCAATGAAGCTCTGCGCTGATGCGGAGGTAATATAAATATGTATCGTTTTGACATTGTCATCATTGAATAATTTCATACCTCTCATCTTTAGACGATTAATTCTTGCATTGTGTTTCACGACTGCATATCATTCTAAACTGATGCAATAATAATGCCTGCCACTCTTGAAATGAAAAATCCTAATCCAAGCTACAAAATAGTTTTTTTTTATTAAACAATGTCAATATGTACGAGCTATCTCCCTTTACGGGCGTGATTGGTAAAGGGCGTGGATGTCAGTCGGACTTGTTTGTTTGTTTTTTATTGAATTTTACGCCCTCTTACAAATACATTGATCTCAGGTGATAGAAATCAGCAAGAAAGATAAATAAAAGAGGAAAAGGAAATAAGAAGAACCTACCAGTAGACCCCGCTATCCACCCATGTTGGACTTGAGTCTCGGATATTTTTTTATTATAAGGTATACGCTTAAATCAAAGTAGCTTCAATTTATTAGTTCAAGTCAAGCCCGAAACTTTCTACCAAGTGCATGTGACTAGCCGTCAAGCAATAACATGCCTTGACCTTGAAAAAAAAAAATCAATGCTCGTGTAGTATTGTAGCCCACTGGTAGATATTAGTATTGTATGTAGCCCACATATTAATATTAAAACAATACTACAGGTGCCTGCGTTGGTCAGGATGCTGTATAGTAATATTGTATCGTAGACTGTGTGAGCACGTGTCTATATGTGTGTGTATGTGTGAGAGAGAGAGAGAGAGAGAGAGATCAAACTTGAGAGAGAATCCCAGAGAGAGAGAGAGAGAGAGAGAGGTATTGCGTCTTTCTTATAAGCACGGAGTAGATTGAATGTACCCGGCCTGCATGGGCTTTAACCCACTTTAAAAAGGCAAGACCAATCGTAAAATAGTAAGTGAGGCATAATTATGTTTTCCCCTGGCGGCGGTGCTTGTGTGTGTATAAAATGAGACACAAAGACACGGAAGTGCTCCGATATGCCAAAAATCCCGGAAATCCGGGGGTACTCGTAGTATTGTGTTAATATTATATGTGGGCGGCATACAATACTACTAGTGGGCTACAATACTACATCCCTGGATTAATCATTTACCAGCCAATGAAATTGAAGTAAAGTCATTGCTATTCAGCCAATGAAATTAAGATAGGCCTGCAAGCAACAGGTAAGAGATCGGTCCGGTGGAAACGGTGTCTGTCGGCTCAGGCCTTGCCTGCGAGAACGACCGGTGACGCGTCATTTTCCCCTGAAACATCGACTCCCTCGCGGCCATCTGAAAATCTTTAAAAATCTCGCAAGTCTCATCTGAAATCCCAGAGGTCCTTTTGACGTGTTAAAAAACCCGGAAATCCGAGAAAATCCCCATCCCTGAACTAAATTTGATGGGGAATAGAAGGCACAAGATGATAAACCATAAAAGAAGTTAATTAATTTTTGCTCAAGGATAAAAAAATACACAATATGGTATATGACACAAGTGACACAATTTTTTGGGTCAGAAAATCTGTTATCTTTTGACATTAGAAGATCTGTGTATTAAGAATTCTTTTTATTTTTGGTCATTAAAAATTTTTCTCTGTACATATATCTAAATAATGACTCAAATCAACACTAAGGTTAACATTTCTTTAATTTGACCATGAGGAATATTTCTACCGAAAGCTTAAATTAATTACGCACAATAAGATTTCTAGCTTATAATCAAGCAGACTATGATGATGTCGTGATAAACAGCTCTTCTAAAACATCATTTTTTAGAATCAAGAAAATCACAAAACACTGTTTGTATGGGCCAAAATATGCCATTCACACTTATATTTCTTCAGGTTTCTGAGGTGCATTTCACTGACCAGCAGCTTGAATACACATTGCAAGCACACTGCTACACAGACAGGGCTTACCAAGCCATCTTGACAGCAAAAGCTGCTTGGATAATGGTCAGACAATTTGCGTGCCTTCAGAACACACCTCAAGGATTGTGATATATTTTACGAAAGATAACTCTGTTATTATACAGGATCTATGCAGTATTATGCAAAGTATTACGTAAATTAGATAACTATTGAGTTTCATGTTAAGAAATATGATCATATCTAAGCAAATGAAAGTCAGAAACTCTCAAAGTCATGGTTAGTCCCTATCTGAATATATGCCACACTGACCGTTATCTGTGATATTTGAACTAAAGTCACCACCACCTAGTGTCAGGGTGGATAGTGGAATACTTTGGTTATGAGAATGCTAAATGGCTGTAACAGAATTTATTTCTATTGAAAAGTCAATGGATAGCGTCAAGGGGTTTCGTTTAGCGTCACGGGGCCTTGGTATGATGTGAAAAATAATGCCAAATTCGAGCGATAAACTTGATGCCAAGAACAAAGTATTTCACACGATGAACAAAATCAAATACTGGTACATGTTATGCATTTTTATGGCTGGTACTGGTATGACATTGTGCTGTCACAACCCAGGGAAGAGAACTCAAGTCAGACAACTCTTTGCAAGAGGAGATACACCTCTGTAAGACAGTGGAAAAACCACACTACATCCCCAGACTCATACGCAACCTAGGGCTAAGGAAAGCAGGGCTGGTCAGGTGTAAACTTTTTAAAAATAAATCTTATGTGTGCTAAACATAGTCTGCTCTGAATTAGGGGAAGAGAAGAAGATGGTTAACTCATTTAGTTTACAATTTTATACATGTGTATAGAAACAAAGAATAAGGTGACAGCCAAGATATGACACAGTGTATCATTGGACTTATGTCTATCAAAGTGATGAATCTATAATCTCATTTAGAGAGAAAGGTGGAGTAATTCAGTCACGACTAAGCTCACATTTTTCGCCATAGCATTGTCATGGAATCGTCAAAGCTGAAAGCTGCAAGAGCAACTCTTTAAAAACAAAAAAGAAATCATGGAAACCTCACAAAATCATGTCATCCATCAAGGACATCGGCACACTACAGATAGCGTCCCGGAAAGCCAAGGGAACGGACCCTGTAACTCTAAGCAGCAGTGACTGTAGCTTTCCAGGCCTAGATCTAGATAAATCGGTACTCTTTAAAGAAATGATGTCCCGTTTGACCCAGAAATGAAAGTAACTTTAAAAAATGGCCGAGTGGTGTTTAATTCTTATGACAAGTATTGTTAACTATCAGATATAAGTATTTTATTGAGTATTAACCCTTGTAAGAGCGACATCCCGGCAGTTGGCTGATAACTAATGAAGAGGAATGAAATAGATATGAAAGACCTAATACTAATAGATAGAAAACGGGTCAGGACAGAGAAATTTTCAGGTTGCCCGTCATTCATAAGCAGCAAAGAGACATAGATTCAAATAAACATTAAAGAAACAATGCTGAACGAAACTAATAGAGCCAATGATGCAAGGACTCATCGTGCAATTTCCATCAACAGAGCCTCATAACCCGGGCAGTGGACAGGTAAGCACCTGTAGGGGGAGTAGATGATCCCGCCCTCCACAAGTCTCCTGCTGCCTTGCAGGTCGGTCTTGGTAAGCACCTGTAGGGGGAGTAGATGATCCTGCCCTAAACGAGTCTCCTGCTGTCTTGCAGGTCGGTCTTGGCGGCCCAAAGGATAAGGGAGTTAAACCTGAAAGAAAACAACCTGCTGCCTTGCAGGCCAGTCTTGACTGACCAAACGCTAAGGGAGTTAACCCTGATAGAAAACAACAACCTGCTGCCTTGCATGCTGGTCTTGAATGACCAAAGGCTAAGGGAGTTAACCATGACAGAAAACAACAAGGCCTGGTAGGGGGCAGCCCCACCATCTAACTAGGGTACAGTTGGATAATCCCTGCTTATCCTAAACCAAACTGATTCAGAGAAATAAATGCACTATACCCGGCTTGACCTTTCAACGACGAAAATGGAAATGAACATGGACTGTGATTTTTGGAACATGGAATGTTAAGCGCAATAAATGGAAAAGAGATAGAATTAGTTGAAGAAATGGAAAAATTAAAAGTAGACATTTTGGCCATTACAGAAACAAAGGATGCCTGGAAGAAATACTTGCAAACAAAGAGACCAGAGGATGTGATAGATTATGTAAATAAAAGTATCACCAAAGAGGAAGTGGGGAAAGCAAAACTGGAACATTGGGAAGAGATTGGACAAAGACTTCAAGATAGCTATCAAGGAAATCAAAAGCTGTTCTGGGGGCAATGAAGAGCATGAGAAAGACCAAAGCATGCCCAATACGACAAATTAAGAATGCCAAAGGAGAAATAATGAAAGAAGACAGCCAAATCTTGGAAACGTGGAGAAACTATTTTCAATAATTACATAATCCCTCCAGAACATACGAAACAAGGACTAAAGCTCAATTAGTAAGAGTAACAAGCAATCCAGAGAAGACAGCCGAAGATGTAGATATCAATGGAAGAAATTCAAACAGCTATAAGAAAAGTGAAATTCGGAAAAGTCTCAGGAGCAAATCAAGTTTATCCAGAAATGATGAAAAACCAAGGGAGAGAGGCATACAAACTACTATGCAATATGCCAACAAGCATGGAAGTCCAAACAAGTGCCAGACTGGATAAAGGAACGGTAGTACCAATACATAAGAAAGGATCAACTATGGAATGCTCAAACTATAGAGGATATCACTAGTTAGTGTACCAGGAAAAGTGAATGCCAAGATACTGGAAATGTGAATACGGAAAAGAGTAAGGGATCAGATTGAAGAACATCAGAGTGGATTTAGACCAGGAAGAAGTGTACAAGACTACATATTTACAATTAGACAAATAATAGAAAAATTCCTTGAGAGAAACATTGATTTGCACCAGTGTTTTTATAGACTTAGAAAAAGCATTTGACACTGTGAGGAGGACGAACTATGGCATTCCTGAAAAGAACACAACGTAGAGCAAAATTTAATAAAGCCATTAAAAGTTATTAGAATAAACCAACATGTGCAGTGAGTAGCTGGAAACATATCGGCAGAATTTGATGTAGATATAGGAGTAAGACAGGGTTGTAACCTAAGTCCTCTTGTTTATTACATTTATGGATTCAGTCGCAAAGGCATCCTCAAAAATGAAGAAAATGAATGTAGAAATGTGGAAGCTCAAACCAGTAAATGTATGAATGCTTTCATTTACCAATGATTCGGTGCTGTTTGGAAAATCAGAAAGTGACCTTCAGTCGAATATCAACATTATGAACGATGAACTAAATAAAAGAGGAATGAAAGTAAATATGCAAAGAAAACCAAAGCAATGCTAGTAGCTAGTGAAGCTAAAACACAAAATCTTAAATTGGGCAAGGAAGAATTTAGAAGTGTAAATTCACAGCTACAATTACCTAGAGTAATGATTAACTCAGAGGGCTAAGAGAATAAATCAGCCAGAGAATTCAAATGGCAAGTGCAATATATAACCATGTAGGAAAGGCATGTGTAGGTAACCAAGAATTGTTAACAAAAACCAAAATGGCAGTATAACGACACAGTTTACTGTCCTTCTCTCCTCTATGCCAGCAAAACCTGGACCTTAGACAGTAGCTGAAATGAAATATCTCAGAAGAGTAGTAGGGAAAACTAAAAGATGAGACAAAATCAAAAACACAACAATAAGAGATCAAACCAAAGCAGATGGCATGAAAACTAAGATAAAATAAATCAATTGAGATGGTTTGGGCATGTAAACAGAACGAATAACAATAGAATAGCTAAATCAGTATACAGCTAAAGCCAAGGTAAAAGACCAAAAGGCATCCCTCAGAGAAAGTGGGAAAAAGATATAAAAGAGGCATTGAAGCATAGAAATTTAACTCTTTTGGAAGGAAACAGAAAATGCCAGGACAGGGCATCCTGGAGAAAGATCATCTCGGGCATCTGAACCCATACACCGGCAGGTAGAATGGCAACTGATAAAGAAAGAAAGAAAGAAAGCTCATTCATCAGCAAATGAAAGCATTGATATACTATTATTTTAGAAGAAAAACGAACTGCAACCGCCATTTATAAGAAGGACAATGAGAGGAGGGGAGAAGAGGAAGGGAGGGATAGAAAGAGAGAGAGAAAGAGGAAAAGAAACAAAAAGGAGACATATATAAAGAGAACAAGGAAGATAAAAACAGATGGATAGAAAGAAAGAAAAATGAGAGAGAGATAGAGAAAGAGAGAGAGAAAGGGGGGAGGGGAGAGAGAGAGAGGAGAGAGAGAGAGAGAGAGAGAGAGAGAGAGAGAGAGAGAGAGAGAGAGAGAGAGAGAGAGAGTATCATGCAGAGGGCGGGGGGGGGGGGGCACGTGGCTGCATGATCAGGCTTTACTCAGTCAATACATTAATAGTGTGGCCGGCTGCGTTGATTATTATATAGTAGAGTTTCAATGAACAACTTTCATGTAATTCCTATTTTTACAGGAATCATTCTCATCCTCATCTAAAAAAAATGATGGAACAATGATAATAATACTAAGCGAAATGCCCAACAGCCTCTCATTAATGCCACCACCGAGTTCAATGAGCATGCGCAACACAGAAGTTGCGTCGGTCATATGAAGTTATTAAGAGTCTGGTTTTGTCCACTTTGCAGAGGTCCAGAGCCTGATATTTGAGATAGAGCTCCTGTGTGTTTTTGTATCTCTTTATAAGACACATATATTGAGTGTGTATTAGACAGACTCGGAAATGAACTATCACTTCCACCCCTTTAGAAGAAAAGACTTTCTCTGTTTAGTGCAGTGTGGGTTGATCAACGTAAAAACATTCCCAAAACCAATTCTTGAGTGCACTGTATTGCATTTAACTACGGAACCCACCACTAACGCTCTGTCTCGATGGAAGCCCAGGAGTGAAGCAAATACAGGACCCGTCGTTAGCGTAGGTGTGCTTAGACTGATCAGTGGGAGGCAAATATACGGGACCTGCGGAATAAGGGTTAATGTATCCATTCTTTATATGACTTATTCAGTTAATTCAGGAGAAGACCCCTGAAACCCTTTCCTTTGTTTTTAAGTAGGTTCTTGCATTTATCAAGGAGGAGACTGCCTTGAAACCCTCCCCTCCTCCTTTATTTTATTACAATGGCACTGGATTTTCATGTATCAGGGGAGAGGGGAGACCCTCCTAAACCCCACCGCCTTATTTTCACTTCATTTCCATTTTAAATTTAAGATTTGGCGAAGTATTCTAACTGGGTCAAACGGGACATCAGATCGGACTACTGATAGATCTAAATCTACTGGATATATATATCTAAATCTAGAACTAGATTCTAGCTCTAGATTCTAGATCTAGGATAAAGATCTATTCTAATTTTTGCACTTACTGCAAAGTATTTCACGACGAAAAGAAGGCTATTCAAATTGAGGCAGCAATTTCTACAAAAATCGTTGGCAAATAAGCATGCTTTTGGTAGCTGTCGAAGATGTCTTCGGGTTCTTCATAATATTGGGTAATAGACATCGGCCCGAGTAGTGCCGTCGACGTAAACAAGCCTCAACAACATTCGTGACCTAGTATCGCTCCAAAATTATACCGTACGATAACAATACTATCTCGTACTTAGCGGATTTATTGTAAGTTATCGTAAAGTGCTAAACAACCGTCTTAACGATTCTGACGACTCGATATCAGTAAAAAAAAATCAAAGACCCTTTTTACCTTCGGTAACGGTTATAGTTAAGAAAGTGAAAGTAGATTGCGAATCGACCTAGAGATTAGTATTATAGTTTAGATCCATTGCCCTAAGTTAGCTACTCGTATCTTATGTGTAAATTGACTACTGTTTGTTGTTTGAAAAGTGATACAATGTACTGATAATCACGATGAGTCATTTGAAATATCTATATTCGAGACATATATCTCAAAATTTTCTGAAGACATCTTACGTGATATGTAATTGTAAGGAGCAATTTCCGTTGAAAAATTGGTTCACTGCTCCTCTTTGCACATCGTCAAAGGAGGAAAGACAGGTGAAACTTTTCTTAAATCCTAGATTTCTAGGTCTAGAATTAAGTGAAGAAAAGACTAAAAGAAATATACTTAAAACGTGAAGTGATGTATCACAACCTTTAAAGGCTACATGTTGTTTGTTAAATGTAATCATAAAAGTTTAAAGTAAGTTTATTCAAATTTTCATTTAAAGAAGAGACTATACACATGTAAATCTAGATCTACATGTATATATATATATATATATATATATATATATATATATATATATATATATATATATATATATATATATATATATATATAGTATGTAGGCCCATTTGATATGTTATTTATGTAAGACTCAAGCTCATTTAGACGTTTTTGGCCACCCTGACAGTCAGTAGTCAGTTCTATGATCAGTGACAAAAGTGATGGCGTGTCAGTTTTGTTGCACACAGTGTAACTCACATCAATCAGTAATTCAACCCCCTACCGGTCTACAAAATTCATGTTGCTTATGTCACGTGTTGATTGAGCAATAATCATTTTTCTTTCAACTCAACCAATAGTTGATCTTAGTAGTAATTCTTAGTGTAAATGAACATCTGTGTTACAATAATGAAATAGACCACATTGTCAACCACTCAGAACCTTGATTCAGAGCTGACGAAGGTGAAACTGCCTTATAAAATACATGTGATCACTCACTTAGAGGCATGTGGCTAATGTGCAACTCTTTATCGTTGCTGTTTTTCACATGCATCATCTTAAAATTGTTATGTTGTCATTTACTTTCTGCACATTGCCTGACCTCGATTTGCGGACACTTAAGTTGAAATTGAAACTATCGCATAAAAAGAACAGCAAAACAAACAACAAAACAAAAAGTAGAAAAATAACAACCCCCATACAGAACACATCAAAATAACATAATATTAGAATAAAAAAGAAAACAGCACATGTCATAATAATAGAAATTAATATAGCACTCAGCCCATGTATACAGGTTCTGAGAGCTTTACAAAAGTGTGTGATAATATAGCTATCATGAGTCAAAAATACATAATATGAATATTATCGTATGACTACGACAAATAATTCCAGGCAGACGCACGTCTCAATGACTGGTTCACAACAATACAGAAAGATGGTTAATACAATCATGTGTAAAATACATGTGATCAAGATTATTATTTTATACAAGAATAAATTTAAAATGTAAAGGGTGAACGCCTAACATATATATTCAAACTGCTCACAACAGTAAAGTGTTTTTTAATTTTTCTTGAAAAGGGTTGAATTTGATGTCCTCAGTTTTTATGGCAATGAGTTCCAAACAGATGGGCCATAAAATGAAAAAGCCTGTTTACAGTTTCAGTTTTAACTCTAGGCACAACCAAACGGCTAGACTCTGACGAGGACCTCAGGAATCTTGCTGGTTATAATTGTAGCTCACATAAGTAAATAAGGTGCTGACCCATTAAGGCAACGGTAAACGATGGTTGCAGCTTTATATTTAATTCTGTTTCCTACACTCCGCCCATGGAACATTTTTAAGAGTGGGGCTGCATCTTGATATTTTCGTCTTTTTAATGTGAGTCGAGCCGCACTGTTTTGAACGGCCTGTAGGCAGTGAATTTTGTTTCATGGGATGCCACTAAGTAATGAGTTCCAGTAGTCAATCTTGGAAAGATAAGGCATGAAACTAGTTTCTTTCATGCATCAGTTGAGATAAAGGGCGCGTGTTGTTGATATTTTTAAGTCCGAAATTGATGGATCTACAAAGGGAGCGGAGCTTATATTATGTAAGCATTATCGACAATACGGAAGGAGAAGCCTTCATTTGATTTTAATGAATTCTATCATGCTCATTTGAATTTGTCAAGATGCAACTTTCTCAACTTTTTTTATCATATTGCTCTCTAAAAATCGCTGAATACACCATAACATCAATTGAAATTAAGTTAAAACGTTTCTTAAATGTATTGGGGTCAATTGGTGGTTTCTGCTGGTATGTCTTATTCTTTCCTTTTACTTATCTTTAATCATGCTGTTTCCACTTAATTCACCCTGAAATCACCGCATGTGATGGACGGGGTAAATTTCTATAAAGCAAATAAAACTTAACTATATTCTTTAGTGATATTAAACGTGATTGTTTACTATAGCCTTTTGGAGTCTGCTGTTAGTGTTAGCCTTTATCTTTAACTTTCATGTTATGTTGCAATTTGTAATGGTGTTGTCTGTTTTTTTGTCATCAGAGGAACATAAAGATTGTGCAGGATGCTCCAGCCAACGCCACGTCAGACTATATTGGCCCTCCTGATCCTATATCCAACATACCCAATATCCAGTTTTATAGCCCACCCGATGAGACAGTTACTGAGAAAGAGTTTCGTAGAGAAAGAATGAAGGTTCTTGAATGGAACCACAAGTTTTGGTCCATCCATAATGAACAATTTTTCAAAGTAAGTCTCAATCACGCACCTTATAAAATTTCAATAATAGAAGCTTTTAAATAATTGGTGCATTAAAACAATTGTTTTATCGGTAAGACTAAAACATAATTAGAACTATATCTCATCCATTCCAAGTTTATTGACTTTAGGAGTAACTGTCGGGGAGGAAATATGTCCATGAAAGATAAAAAGAAATTAAATAGGAAAAGAACAAAAGCATCAAACATAATACAACTTAGCCTTCCATCATTTGATGCACTGTACTCTGTAAATGTTATTAAAAAAGGCATGAAAATATTACAGGACCAGTCCCATCCCTTGAATAAAGAATATGAAAGATCACAAAGATTCCAACGCCTCATGTGCAAAAGATCGAGAACAGAAAGATATAAAAACTCATTTGTTCCCACCTCCATTAAAAAAACTCCAATGAGTGTTTAGTTTAAATTATATTATTTCTTAGCCTTAAACTCCTACTCTCAGTTTTAAGCTCTTTTCTATCGATTTTACTGAATTTAATAAACATGCATTTCTTTTATCTGTATGTACATTAATGCAAATTTTTAAAAGAAATGTATTAAGGAATTACACCTGTTTAGAAAGGCTATTTAAACATTTATTTATATCATGAATGGAAGTTGTTTAAACGATTTTTGTATCTGTGATAACAATTTTTAAAGATTTTAAAACATATCTATATTTATATTTATACAACATAATCATTATGAGTTTATATTGTCCATATACATAAAGCACCGATTTTAATCGTGAAATTAAAGAAAGTGAAAGAGATGAATTGTATTGTAAGTTATTCATGAGGATTTGAAACGTGATCAGAGCAAATTCCTTTTTTGACAAATAAAAACATCTTATCTTATCTTTTTCTTCTTAACATCATTCAGCCTAGCTACTTATCTTACCAACACCTTACACATTACTTGGAGTGGCTGAAAAGAAATGCACAATCGTTTATTATATCTCAAAAAGTAATGTAACTCATGATGTTGGCTCGAAGTGAACAACTCTATTTTTCAACATAAACCCCATGTTTTTCAACACAGACACGCCAACACTACTACTAGTCAGCGAAAAGCTCAAGAATATTGCATCTCAGTTTTGAGCACTCAGCTGCTGGTATTTCATTATTGTCATTGAAAAGATATCCTTTAGAGGGGGGGGGGACTTGGTCAGTTTGGGACAAAAAGTCTGTTCTTTGCATATGTAGCAACACTCATTGAAAATCTAAACCTAGATTTATAATCAAAAAACCATTTTGACGTCTGTTTTCACATGCACATCTAAACCTAGATTTAAATCCTCTTTACATTAGTAACAAGGCCAGTGACTGTCGAAAGAGTAACGGGCTGGTACAACAAGGGACACCCTTCTGAAGCGTTTGTTTTGTGTTATTTTCTTTTGATTTTTTTCTTGCATTTTTCTCGAAATATAGTTTTTTCACACTTAAATTCTATTTCCTCCGTCATTTTACAAAACGATTTGTATTATATTTGGCACACATGTTACTGTTGTCAATGTTAATAGAATGACGTCGGGTTTTTTGATATCTTATAAACTTTTTGAGAAATTATTTTTTTGGTAATAAAAATGCCATTTTTGTACGTTCACGATATATGTTATTTTCAAAAATTCATTTTTTTTTAAACTATCCCAAATAATTTTATTTAAAACAATGTCACTGTTTAGATATTGAATGTAAAAGGTGATTTGCACAGGTTTTGAGTGATTTTATTCATAACTAAGGGAGGAGATAGATTTTGAAAATTGGCACAAAGTCCAAGATGGCGGCTGTTTCTATGGGAACCAAGGATGCACATACTTTTCAATGATATAGGATGACTGTATTTTGACAGTTACTCATGTACATACTAAAAGCAAAAACCCAAATTCAAAAGCAGAAACAAGATCTTTCTTTAAGCTAAGAAAAAGAAAAATATTCTGAAGTGGCAAGATCAGGGCTGTACAGAAGATGGGGGTGAATCTTGTAGAAATTTAGCCACTGCAAAATATCTTGCATTTGTTCACTCATGTGTGGACAAGTGTTATTATGATGGAGGATGGGATTATTCCACGGACGAACACGGCATAATCATGCACGAAGCTTCTTCAATGCTTCAATGTATCGACATGAGTTAATGGTATTGTTGTTTTCCAGAAATTCTGTGTGCACAATATCCCCTGTAGTCCTAAAACACAATTAACATGACAAAATATTTTGAATGCAGATGCTATAATAACACACAGTGTTTTCTTTGGGCATGCATCAATAGGAAATCGGATAATAGCTTGAACCAACTAGATGACCGTAAATAGCTCATCTTTAATTTAATACATAACACAAGTTTTTGAGTTATTCAGGAATGTACATTACTTATCAGCCCGTCCTAGCAATTTGGTATTTCTAAAATGCACTGATGGTTTTGTATTATAAACATCTTCTCATATTAAATTTTCTTCTTTTTTTATTTATGATGCTCTAGCATAAAGATGAATTTGTGATGCAACATAAGAAACTTCAAACTGGCAGCAAAAAGAAGTCATTGGGTCCTGAGGAAATTGCCGTGTTTTACAGAAATTTTCTGAATGAGAACAGAGCCTCTCATTTAAACTATAACAAGTATGAACACTTAAAACCCTTTAACAGAAATTTGCCATTCACTTCTTTTCTTTTTTTTTTTTTAAGTGTATGTAAATAAATGTATGTGTGGTAATATATTTATACAAATTTAGGTTTGAGGAAAAGCAATCTCATGTAAGCCCCTGGCGTTGCTCGGGTTAACCTATTATTTTCTAAATGTGATTCTTCTTTAATCTATTCTGTGCCTTTGGTATAGTCTGCTTATCTTAGAAAGTTTTGTGTTCTAAATTTGGCATTTGGCTTTCCATAAGTCAAGCTTTGTGTCAAGATCTCCCACCCCCACCCCACAAAACCTTTGTTTCAGTTTTAGATTCAAACCCAGCTTGACTGGTTTCTATTGCATTGCCTAATTATGAGGTTATGATAACTGCTTGCTCTAGGACTTTCATGAATGATGACTTCAAAGAGATTCCAGATCTGGGTTCAGATTTAGATTTTTTGGTTTGTAACGTCTATATTACTTAGATCTCAACTGCTGTCCTACTGATAGATCTATGTATAAATCAAATGTGTAATCTTACTGTACTGCAGATAGACAGATAGATTTATGTGCAATTGAAGTGAAGCCGATGAAGCGTTTTTGTTGATATGAACATTAGATTTATAAAAACAAAATGTGAGCTGTTAGAGAAACAATACAAAAATTAATTAATTAACCCTCTCAGTGACAACTTTTTTATCCATTAGCAAATTTGGCTACATCTAATTTTTGCATACTTCATGACATCTTTCTTTTGAAGTTCATAATTAACACACCAATGTATTCTGATGCGAACATTCCTCCCTCATCTATGGTCATTGGCCTATTCTCTAGTCTACCAAAACTTTGAGTCTGTAAATCCAGCCATTTATTCTCGACTCTGATTGGTTCATGTTTTTCAGCCCTCGAAAAAATGATTACTCAGAAGACAGTTTATTTATAAACAATCATTACATTTCACTCTGATCATCAAAAGTTGATAATGGATGGCAGCTCGAATGCATTAGCCATCCAAGGAAACTTGTTCTAAAAGACTATAATGCAATGCTTTTTAAAAAGCTGGAATGCATTTATTGATTTTAAATTGAAAGGAGAAGAAGAATGACAACAAAAACTACAAAATTGACCCAGAAATTGTTTGTGTTTTACAAAAAAGTTATACCTCATCTGATCTTGATGGTACTTGGACTGGAGTTATTCTGTTTGAATATACATTTAATTTATTTCTACTTTAGAATTGACATGATGAAATCTGCGATTATGTATTAAATCTTATTTCGTACCCGAAAGATGTGAACGTAAAACTAATGTTTGCAGGATACAGCGCATCTCGCTTTGCTGGTTTCCCCTCTTCCAGGGCCATCTAGATCCAAAACCAGGTTTGTGATTGGTCAGACTGCCCAAGAGGTGCTCTTGTCTCAGACAATCTAAAAGATTAAACACGCCAACAGCTTATCGGCAATTGTTCATGAATATTTTATAGATGAATTAACATTTTACTAATTACATTATTTTGCAAGTGCCCTAAGTTGAAGATTTTCATTTCACACTTCAGTAATTGTTGTGTTTTTTAATTTTTTCAATAATTTGTTTCTTTTAACAATCTAATCGATTTAAAAATCGTGAATATCGGATGAGAAATAATGCAGATACAAACGATTTACAAATCCTCTGGAAAATGTGCATTCAAGTTATTTTCCCGCGTAACATCTATAATTTTCAACGGTTTTGATGAACTAAACGTTACCTTCAATAATGTTTTAGTACAATAGGCATGATAGAATAACTGTAAACCTAAATCAGTGAAATTTAAATGTTTTAAAAATTTCACAAATTTACACAAGTCATTTACGTCTTTGTATTGAAATTGCGATCAAGTCGACTTTTGAGATAGGCTCAAGAGCATTGAGCAATATTTTAGATGTCTCCACCTATTTCAGGTGACTACGGGCACTCTGCTGTTGAGAGGGTTAATTAGTCATAACCCAAAAATATTTCTTTTTTCTGGTTTATTTTTTTTATTTTTAGGATTATTAGATTGTTTTCAAACAAAGTTTTACTATATTATTTGTTCTGCTTTTAACTCGTATCTCTCATTAAACTAATTGGTTTGTACTCTCTCTCTTTTCAGAGAATGGTATATAAAGAACATCATGCTTTTGTGGCCCGCTTTAAAAGTTGCTTTCATTCGTTTAAGGAGGAGACTGACAAGGGGCAAGTCGGAAAAATAGAGTTAACAATTATTGTTAGCATAATAAATTTTGATTGGATTCATGTATTTATCTAAGGGTAATCATTATTAAAACTTTATGTCTGTTGTTTTATAAAAAGCGCTAGTGGAAAAAAATAAGCGTCATCATGTACAGACTAACTCACAGATAGAAGCTTCCTTCTTTCTTTTTTTCCCTTTCTTTCCTATGTCTTGTATTCTCTGTTTTTCATTACTGTCTATTTTGTCGATGGTCAGAGAAAGAAATTGATCTGTGTCATCATAGAACAGTTTACACTACCCCTTATGTGTTTTTAGCAAAAATTGAGTAATAAACCACATGCATAGTATTATTTGTTTTTTGGTATGGAACATGCATATGTTAGTGTTAGAACATGATTTTTTTATAATGTTCTGACCTAAGGGAAGAAAGCCGTCATGAGAGTTTCGTCCTCCATTGCCAGCCCCACAGCAATTATTGATACACTGGTCCTATGTAGTATGTTAATATTGTTGTCAGAGTCATAGACATTTTTCTTGTCACATAAGCATTTCAGGTGTATGGATTATGTAATATTTCACTCAGCAGATTTTGAAATTGACCGTCAGCATAAAGAGGATCAGCAGAAGCAGTCAAAACAAGTGTGTTAACCCTAATGCATGCTATTTTGACAAGTGTGAATCATTCCATTAAATTTAGCCCTTTTGAGTTTGTATTACATTAAGTCCCTGTTCTCTTCTTACCTACAAGTACTTTTGTTTCTTCCTTTGTTATTTGAATCCAACCAGAAATAAAACACCATTCATTCATGTATTTTACTTATGTAATAAAGTACCTGTAATTATGTAGAAACAATAAAAGAAAGCTGCTTATATTGAGAGTGTGGTGATATAGTGACAAAGACAAGAAATGTCCACAGGAGAAACAATGCTCTGAATCTGATGTTGTTTATTAACTGTTATCTTATCTCTTTGCTTTTTGCTAAATGTTTTTGTACAAATTGAAAATGTAAAATGTAGGCTACATTGTTTATTAAATTATTTTTTGTATAACCTTAATGACAAATGAATTTTGTTTTTCTTATTGAATTCAGCTTCATGTTAAGTATAAAAAAAACATTGAAATTTAATAGTGAGAAGAAACAGGATTTATTATTTAGGTAAAATAATTCTGCTGAAAGTCATTCTGGATAAAAATCAATTTTTGGTTAAAATCATTTGCTTATGTGATTTACAGTAAATATTTAGTATGACATCAACATTAAAAAAAGTCTGTATAAAACGTGTTTGTGTTAATCTTTTGTGGATTTCACTGTTTTTATTATACCTGTACTGTAAAGATTTTAAGTCCCTATTACATTATCGATAAGTGTCCAACGATCTGAACCAACCTTGTTGACCAATCAATGATCGATCATAAACTAACCGTTAGTCGACGACGAATTGGGTAGTGTAAAAAGAATATCGTATGATAATTGGCGATGTCGATCCAATCAGCAGACAATCAACAAAATCAGACTTCTTTTTGCATATTTGAGCTTTTACTCTGAAAACCTATTTAAATACAAATACGCTTCGTGCTTATGTTCCTGTCTAGACAAAGTCAAGCATCCCATCAGCCATTTTGTTCTCAGAATGATATGTTGTCAAGATTGTGTAATGTAATAGCAAACCCATTGTATGATTGTTGGTCGATGGTTGTCGATCGTGTTGTGCAGGGTCACAACACTTGACAACACAATGGTTGGCCCAATGGTCGCACCATCGGTTCGCCAATCATCACCACATGTAATAGGAGCTAGTATGTACCAAGAAGTTGGGCTGGGGACATGGAGACATAAAAAAACAGAGAAAGAAAAAATTGTAAAAAAGGTGGTTGCATTTGACCTAATAGGTAGACGAAAGAAGACTCACAAATTTAACATCATCAGTATGAAGTATCGAAGATTCCGTCTTTTATTAAGGAAATATTTGTGCTAGCAAGTTTTGTCTTCTTTCCTTTCACTCTTTCACTTAGCTTACATCTTGCTATTACCTCTTAATAGTCACCCTGAGATTACTGCATATGGTGGACAGAGTAATTTCAATGAAACAAACCAAAGGCTCTAGAAAGTAGCAACATCAGAATGAAAACAAAACTATATAAAAAAAATATTACTTCTTCTAATTGTCTGTATTAAAATGAAGGAAAAAACAACATCCAAACAAGTAACATTAGAATTAGACTTAGATGCAATAATAATATGGTTGATCCAAGACAGTGAGCAGGAAATGAACACAGAAATGGGAAATTTTTTCGCTCCTGCAACTACAACTCCAGCATGGACTGCCACCTCCACTTATTTAACCTGAAATTAATATTACCACAGGAAAGACTATGGAACAAACTGTCAGCAAAAGCTAAACTAGGGATTAGCACAGAGGACTTCAAAATTAAACAATTAAAGAACATATCACCGTAAAATTAAAATTTGATCAAGCAGAGTTACAATTATATATTATAGGCCATATTCAAAGTCATACGCATTGGCGGCAGTAATAGTAAGTATCGGTACTCAAAAATCGAGTTAGTCAGTTATTGCGCATATTACAGTAGTGACCACCTAAATGTCCGTTTCGCCTAAATGCCCGCAATCTCAGTGAAACCGATTTTTTCTCTATATATTGCCCCTCTAAATGCCCGTTTGAAAACCAAGATTTTCACCTAAATGCCCGGTCTCAACGACAACTGCAGGTATTGTTTTCTGCAAAGCATCATAAAATACGTTCGTAATTGATTAAATATTCTGTTTTTCTTTATCATATATGTAATCCGATCGCTTATCTAATAGGGCTTATGCCCGTCAACACTGCCATACATTGCAACCACCCTTCAATATCTATCCATTGTAGGATACTACAATGTACTAAACGTTGACCAATCTTCTCTTCATAACTCCACCCAATGTACAGCACATCCTTTGTCCCATTGGAATTGAACAATCTTCGGACCCCGCCCTCATCTCTTTTTTGATGTCGTAAGTGGCATGCAGTCACCTGGCATCTTTAGACCAGACGCTCATCGCGATCGAGGGACAAGGTGTGAACAGTCTGGCATTGTCCGTATCCTATGTGACTTTGGGTCTTCGTGGCGAGAGACAGTCAACCGATCCGCACGCTCACTACCTCAGCATTAAAGAGCGTAATGATTTTAAAGGTTTCCCTTTTTCTCGCATTAATATGTTTCGTACAGCTGATGACTTTTCCAAAAACAAAAATCTGATCTGGCTATGAATCTTTTTAACATGAGGATTATGAATCGAAGGAGTTGTAAGATTCGTGATTTATTCACACATTGGTCCCATTGGATGAGGCTTTTCTTTATCTAGTTTTTTTCATCCAAATTTGTATAATTACTCAAGTCATAGGTCTCGTAATTAAATAGGTTTCGTGATCATAGTGTGGGTTATGCCAGTTAATGAGGAAGTACTGGACCGGGTCCTTTTTCTCTTACTCTTAGCCTCCATAGTAACAACTTGAATTTTGCACAGCTGCATACAGATCTACATCTTGAAAAAAAAAGAATAAACCACGAAATGATTTTCAAAAGAAGCTTCAAGTCAGTTGGGAAACCCAATGTCACAGAAATAGGCCTACCCTCAAATTGTTGCCCCTAGCCTACTTTCGCCTAAATGCCCGTTTTGTCTGCTT
>JAXRKP010000156.1:252500-342500 GCA_037039925.1 Doris montereyensis | reverse complement strand
GAATATAAAATATTCTGAGTTGGTGAGAAAGACAGTGAATTTTGTGAATGGATTGGCTGCGTTTGTGGGAGGTGGTTTCACATAGGTTGTCTGAAGGATGCAAGTTTGCAAGGGATGAGCATGAATGAGATTGAGAAAATAACATGTTTGTGAAAGTTGTTAAGTATTATCATAAATAAAATCATGACTTTTATATCCAACATTTGTTTCTCAGCTCTTCTGTTTTACACTACAGTGTGTGACTGCTGGTGCTGTCTGTGCGACATCATGTGTTTTAATTAAGGTGTCAGAGAGTGAGTGGGTAACTGCTGGCGCTAGCTGTGTGACATGAGTAAATTAATTGTGAGTAAATTAATTGTGAGTAAATTAATTGTGAGAGGGTTACAGAACTGTTTTGGGGGTGAGTTAGCCATTGTTAGCAATGAAACAACTCTCAAAGCTTTTAACTGAGCTAAATTGTATCAAAACTTTGGATTTGATCATAAATCGGGGTCATTTACAGTGCACTTTGAGACCGTGCGAGTGCCGGAGCACAGGTTGTGCGACTTCAGGCAACTCTCAAGTTTGGTGTGCGAGATGGGGGAACCATAATGGTCGTGCGAAAAAGGGTCGTGTGCGAAAGTCAATCACACAATGGGCTCGACACGCCACCTCTCGCTCAGGAAAAGATAACTCTTAAACATGGTAGCATCAAATTCAGGATCAAGCACAAAGAGCTTAAGTTACAAGAGTGACATGCCCCTTCCGACCCGTTAGTGTGCGAGTGCCGGGGACTTCACTCTAGAACTAGAATTGGATTCTTTATTTTAAATCTAGATCTAGATATGAGATATTCATAGCTAGAACTCTAGACATCTAACAAGGAAAGCAAATAGTTTATACTTTTCATTATTTTATAAATGAATATTATAGTTTGTGGCCATGGTCTTCTTCTTCATCTTCCACTGACTGGCAAATCACCTCTGGTGTATTATTATCGCAGATGAAATTGTGCCATGGGGATGTGCAGTCAATAATAAATGCAATATATATGATTTATTGCTACAAGGTAAATAAAATAATCAAACAATAACATGTATCATACATCAAATTGAAGCCACGCAGCAGGGGATCAAATCCCTACCTACTGACCCATTACTGTTCTAATAGTCTCCACTTCTCTCAATAGTCAGTGTCCACCGTTTTGTCATGCCAACCTCGTAAAATTCTGATTTTTTAACTAATTCCTGACAGCAATCTTTACTTCATTGTCGTTCACATATTGGTGGCCTCTCAGGGTTTCTTTTACTGTACAGTGGAACCTCACAAAACGGAAACCCGGCTAATCGGGAAGAATTCCCAGGGAACGGAATCGTTTGTATTTATTTAACCTCTCTAAATGGGAAAGGTCCCCGGCTAATCGGGACAATTTTTGCAGGCTTGCGTTGATTATCTTCACCATTTCTCCCATATATATATTTATTCCAACACTCACTTTTGATCCCAGTTTGGTTTTCGTGTCAGCAAAACATCAATTATTACACCTGCATGCTACAAGTGTTATACATTGCAGTAATGTGTACACGATGTCACAAGTTCCAGTTAGCAACAACCATAAGCCAGACACACCAGACATCCATTAAGAAGGTGTGAAAGCAAACATTGAGCCAGATCTTGCTCGTCCACCTAAAAATACAGTGCGGTGTTGACACGGGGCAGCGCTTAGAAAGTTGTGCACCGTCATAGTCTTTTATTGCCCGTCTCATCCGTCAATCGCAAAGGTGGACACGAGAGGAGATTGAGCGACCATCATGCCTTCTTGTTTATGTGCCTGATCTATCTACTGTCCAACGAAAATCAATTGTGAGTGTGAGTGACATCTTTGATAAATGCCATCTTTGTTTTGATCAACTGGTCTTGTGGCTACTTGTTCATTTAATTCTGCATTTTATCACTTACAGAAGTACCTAACTGCTGAAGGAAAACCAAAATTCCTAGGTCCCCAGTAAATCGGGATGATTTTAGAATCCACCAAGACTTCCCGATTAGAGAGGTTCAACTGTATTATGATTGTGTTCTAATAATATTAGTGTTATAATATATATATATTGTTTTTTTTCACATAAAAATATGATGCATCATATAGATTAATTCCATTATGAAATAACTTTTTTTGTTTTGTTTTATTTACAGGTCTAAATTAGATTCATAGACCTAATACCTTTATTTTGTTTTATTGAAATAGACCTATGAGTACTTTTATTTTTGTGTTCTCAGTCAGTGACAGAAGGAGCAGTGTCATAGTATGATACTTCAATCAAGGATTGTATTTGCTTGGTTTCATTGATATCAAGTGTGGTCGCCATGGCAAGTAAATCGGAACATCCAGATGAAGATGATGGAGTCGAAGTCAAGGAAGACTCTGCGAAAATTGATGAGAGCCTCAGAGAATTTGAACCACTTCATGAAATGTTATCTCAAATTCCAAGAAAGGCACAAACCAGATTGTTGAAGACATATAATTTGATTTTGACCTGCATTGATGCTAATGAAGCATACATTGCTATTGGGACAAATGTTGGTTTGCTTTTTCTTTTCTGCCGGGAGGATAATTCCATGCAACGGCTAAGAACAAATGTAAGTGTGAAAACCAAGCTGTTTTTTCTTTCTGTAATTATTCAAAACCTCTGCATTAGTAAAGCTTTATTATTTGTTGTTGGGAGTTTTATTTTTATTGTTCTTATTCTATTTTGGGATGAAGCCTTAGATCTATTGTAATAATATATAGTAATAAAAAGATTTGAATCAGTTTGGGTTTTCTTCTTCCCATTGACCCTAGACTTTATTGGAGGCTGAATTACAGCAGGATAGCAGAACCTGAATAATGACTGCAATTTTCTTACTACAGAAAGGGATGCTTATTTACTTGTTGTTTTGTTTTTTTAATTATTCACCTAAAATTTAAGCTTTTTGGCACCTGGTTACCCAACAAAATCCTCAATGACCAACAGTAAATTTGCTCTCAAGAGGGAGCTAGCGAACTGCGGCATTGAAAGATTGGTCCTTTTTTTATCCGAAATAATTAGTGGGGTTCACTTGATCACTAAAGAGTTAAGCCGCAGAACCCATAACTGACCCCAAAGCCAGCTGAGAGTATGTATGTGATTTTGTTACTGTTTCAATGGCCCTCTTGGAGCTCAAACGATCATGTCCCATTATAAAGAAGAAGACATCTTAATTATAAAATAATCTGTATTTAAATATGAGTGTACTCTCTCTCCCTCCCTCCCTCCCTCCCCTCCCTCTCTCTTTTTTCTGTCTGTCTCTCCCTATCTCTCTCCGTCTCTCTAAGTCTAATGGCTTCTCTCTCTGTCTATGCATGTGTTTCTGTTTCTCTGTTTCCCTCTGTGTGTGTGTCTCTGTCTCTGTCTCTCTCTCTCTCTCTCTCTCTCTCTCTCTCTCTCTCTCTCTCTCTCTCTCTCTCTCTCTCTCTCTCTCTCTCTCTCTCTCTCTCTCTCTCTCTCTCTCTCTCTCTCTCTCTCTCTCTCTCTCTCTCTCTCTCTCTCTCTCTCTCTCTCTCTCTCTCTCTCTCTCTCTCTCTCTCTCTCTCTCTCTCTCTCTCTCTCTCTCTCTCTCTCTCTCTCTCTCTCTCTCTCTCTCTCTCTCTCTCTCTCTCTCTCTCTCTCTTTATATATCTTTATATATATATATATATAGATATATATATATATATATATATATATATATATATATATATATGTGTATATATATATATATATATATATGTGTGTATATAATATATATATATATATGTGTGTGTATATATATAATGTATATATCTGTCTCTGTATGTGTATGTGTGTCTCTCTCTCTCTCTAATCTCTCTCTGTATCTCTCTCTCTCTCTCTCTCTCTCTCTCTCTCTCTCTCTCTCTCTCTCTCTCTCTCTCTCTCTCTCTCTCTCTCTCTCTCTCTCTCTCTCTCTCTCTCTCTCTCTCTCTATATATCTCTATATATCTCTATATATATATATATATATATATATATATATATATATATATATATATATATATATATATATATATATATATATGTATATATATATGTGTGTATATGTATATATATGTATATGTATGTATATGTATATATATATATATATATATATATATATATATATATATATATATATATATATATATGAAATATATATAGATATATATCTATTTATCTTGATCTCTCATTGTCTATCTATCTATTTATCTCTATCTCTCTCTCTCTCTCTGGGTGCTGCTGTTTGTTGACCATTCTTGGGCTAAGAAATTTTACTCAAGAAAGATTATTCATGAATAGAATTTGTTTTGTTTTTGAAGGAATACACTACCTCATTTTAATCGTATTTGAAATTTCAGCTTTTAATTAATTTAA
Source organism: Doris montereyensis (assembly GCA_037039925.1). Lineage (NCBI taxonomy): Eukaryota > Metazoa > Mollusca > Gastropoda > Nudibranchia > Dorididae > Doris > Doris montereyensis. The sequence continues at coordinate 338,097 of JAXRKP010000156.1, read as the reverse complement.
TTTCTAGAGTACAGAAGATGTTATTACCAAAACCAAACTGCATCAAGGTGTGGATCTGCAAGTAGCTTTAATACACTACCTCATTTTAATCGTATTTGAAATTTCAGCTTTTAATTAATTTAATTTCTAGAGTACAGAAGATGTCATTACCAAAACCAAACTGCATCAAGGTGTGGATCTGCAAGTAGCTTTTGGAACAGCAGAAGGTCACTTGCATATCTTCTGTATTCAAGGAAAGTTGTCTGAGACTAGAAAAAATCAGGTAACTCTGAAAATAGAAATATGCTGGTTTTTGTTGAACTATAATATATCTCTCCTAGCAAAATGTCTTTTTTGATGATCACATTTACTGAATTTTTAAATTTTTCATCTCATTTCTAAAAGATGTTTTGAATTTGTTTTTGTGGAAAATTGGATAAGAAATATAAATCATCAATGCCAAATAATTTAGCAAAGTTCAAAATTATGTCTTCCTGATCAGATACAAAAGTTTGATGTACTAGGTGAGCACAAGGATTATGTTTCATGTCTGGAATGGAGCACAAATGGAATAAAACTTTTTTCTGCCGACAAAGCAGGTCATATTCTCACAACGGAGGTTGATTTTTATGAAGTAAGGCTTAGTTGCAACTTTATCTTCAGTTTTTATATATTTATTTATTTTTTTGATTGTGTTCACATTTGTTGTTTTTTGTGGTGCCCTTTGAAGACATGTGATTTCACAGCCATAATTTAAGGAAGGACATTTTTTGAGTTGTTTTTTTTTTGTTTTTTTGGGGGGGGGTTAGGGAGGGAGTGAAGAAGAAAGATGGTGGGGGCTTCTGTTTTGACTTTTTTTAGAAAAGAAATTTTTTTATCATTTAAGGAAATGTAATCATCACAGTCATGACTGAAACGTGCAATTATTCTCAATTGATGAAAAAGACAAAGACTTTCAACCCTGTTTATTTATTTTTCTCTGTTTTTCAGAACATATGTAAATCTGCCTTGTTACTGGTGGAATCAGGAACAGAAATTGTCCAGTTGGATTACAATCACAAAGTTTTACTTGTATCGACTAAGCAGAAAAGTTTCATCGTGAGAATGGATTTGAAATGCCAGCTCATCACCATAGGAAGACAAAATCATAGAATGTGAGATATTATCATGCATCCAGAAAGTACAACGCAAGATGTTGTGTTTTACTTATTTTTATAATTATAGTTTTCTGTATGAGAAATAAAACGAAAAAAACAACAGCAAAAAAAAAAACACTTCGAATTTGACCTTATTGACGTTTAATAGCACAGTACACAAACTTCATCATAATTTGAACAAAATTAACTGGACAACAAAACAGTTACCTTTTTCACTGCTTGGCTCGGTCTTTCCTTCCTAAGAACAGCTTCATGAACCATAATATTTGTCCTTGCCTTTTGTGTTCACATGTGCTCTGTTCAGCTCTCAACAATCTTCAAACTGTTTACAGCAATATGTTTATATTTTTATCATATTATTAATAAAGTTACCTAATCTCATATCAATCTTCATGTCTATAATTTTATGATTAGGAGTTTAGGATGGGCTTACTCATTACTGATTGATTGCCCTGTCATCACGCATTCTCAAATTATTTGTTATCATATTCTTGATATGTAAGCAGTTGGCAGGTGTTGCTGGTAGATTTTGCTTCTCTCCTGTCTTTCATTTACTTCTGTCTTTCCTATTGCTATTTCATGTCCAATCTCTCCGAAAATCACCACATCTGGTGAATGGAGTAATTTCAGTCAAGCACCTGTGCCTGTTTTCAGACTAAAGGGTTAAAACCTAAAACACTGGGGGGGGGGGGGTATTTAGTGAACATATTATGCCAACTGGCGTGCATTATTTTGCTCTTGGTCCTTGTATATAGGTCAGGAACCTTTGGAGCTTGCTTCATTCCTGGACTGTGTAAAACAGAAGATGCCCATTTATATACAGCCAGATCAGGTTGTCGCATTTGGTTCTCAGATTTGAAAGGTATAGTAAGCAACACCCTCATTTTCCCCTCACCTCTGTCACCTGCTGTGCCTGTCATTCCTCTTGTTCGAGCCGGGAAATTGCAGTTGGATACTCAAGAATTCCAGTTTGGAAAACTGAAAACTTTCAGCGATGGTGAACTCGTCACATGGTCGAATGGAGCTGTGGTTGTTTTGGACCCTCATAGGAACAAAGTGATAGCTCAACAGAGTTGTTTAAGTGGGATCACAGACATTGCTGTTGTTAAGAGTGGAGAAATATTTGTCTTGAGAAAACATGCAGAAGGACGCATAATAAGAATCTCTGACAAACCAGATAAAAATTACCATAAAGGTGAGTGCCATGTGATTATATTTTGTTATATACCATTGTGTCTTAATCTGAATATAGAGGCACCGATATTGTTATCTTTTCTGATATTTATATATTATAACACAATTATTTGAAAAATTCTCCAAATTATTTATTACAATAAATTTCCACAGTCTCTGTGAATGCCTTTTTATCTTGCTTAGGTGTTGTAAAAGCACTATGGCAATAGTATAGACATCTAGTGTTCTTCTGTTGGAATGCATATTTTACTTTTAAAAAACTTGAGAAAGAGTTTCAAAATTGCCACGGCTTGAACCCACTATCTTTGGGTTGAGAGGCTGACACTTTGCCTCTGAACTACCGAGTTCCCCCACAAAGTCACACGAAGGGAAGCAAAGCAGCATTCTTTGAATTTTGATCATTATCCAATTTGTATTCTTCCTTTTGAAATATCTAGTGATGTTTTAATACTAGCTGTGGTGTAAGTTCCTCCACATACCTGTTTTAGATATGCTATGTATGTTCAGATATAACTTAAAAATAATTTTGTTTGATTAGACTAAGAAGAGAGGGAGAGAAGCTTTAATTCCTATATGCTTACTGACAGATGTATTTATGCCACATCATTTTGTTATTCTATTGCTCTCAAAGTCAATGTCACTTCATATGAATTTGTCACTTCAGCTAAAATTCCCGCACCCATTGTAGCAGGAGAGAAGACTGTGGAAAAAGCGGAGGAGAAAGAAAATGCGGCCAAAAGTTTTTTCAAGAAAGCATTTGTCAATCCATTAAGGAGGCTGCAAGAGACAAAGATCTTGTAGATAGTCAACCTCTCAACGAGTAAGTCCAGACAAAAGGAACAATTATAAGATTGTTGCTTGCAATCATGATTTGAAGTCAAGATAATCAAATTAGTTGCCTATTAATGCTATTCCTTGCATGCTATCTTGTTCCATTATACTCTTATTACTTTTATTGGTGCTACATTTCAAGAAGGTACATTTTGGTTGATCTGAATAACATACATAACATACATACTATATAATTTGGTGTCAAACATCGATTGAGAGTGTTCAAACTGAACTCTGAAATGTGCAATATGTATAGATTTACATACAATTCTCCCCCACACTATGCACACTTAAGAAATTAATTTGTCTAAACAAACACACACCAAGGGTCCAAGACTGTATAATTCTTGTAATGCCAAATGTATGACAAACAGCTTGCTACTTTCACCAGTAGATAGGTTGTAATTTTTAATCAGTGTAAGGTGTTGTGGGAAAACAAATTATAAGGCAAAATTTATATTGGTACAGTTCTCCTTTTTAGCAGAAAAACAATATTGTCAAATGTTTCACTGAGCTTGGATATCCTATTTTATTTTACATCAGACATGAATTAGATGGTAGTGGAACTGGCTTTTAAAAAAATAAAGATTATAAAGGGGTAATTATTGGCAGTGCATTTTACTTGTGTGGTAGACGATTGGTGCCATCTTCATTTTTATTCCTTCATTTTCATTTTGTGTGTGTGTTTTATGCCTACAAATAAATTCAGTGAATTTGCTTTTGTCTAACCTGACCCTTATTTCCATCTTTGTCTATGTAGTGAACCAGTGTAGTAATTAATAACAATGTTGAAGAAGCATGTTGTGTGTTTTTGTAACCTCTCTAATTTCATTCACTTTCTAGGATTCCAAAAGCATCACTTGCAACCAAAATGCTGGCTATAGAAGTAGATGATAAACCCCCGTTGTCTCATGCAGAACATGAACAAAATTTCAACATGATTAAAGGTAGGATTTCTTTACAGCAGTCATTTGAATGTTTTATAAGTTACAGTACACATTAGGACGACTGGATATCCTCACCAGTTTAACTTAGATAAGAATTGATATGGTTTTAGGAGTTACAAGTGAGAGCTGGGTGCCAGATTGTAAGTAAAGTAAAGTTCCTTTAAGGCCATTACGGCCCATAGAGCCAGAGCTTGTACTGCTTCCTGTAGAATGAAGCGGAACAGGTGGTAATAATCACCTCCTGGACAGGACACTAGTCTGACATAGGTTTTTACTCCCAAGCTAGTGCTTGTACCCATTTGCACTTGGGTTGACTGGGGAAAAGGTGTATTAAGTGTCTTTCCCAAGGAACACAACAGCGGACTTAGCTTTGCCAAGATTCGAACCTGGGACACCATCATCCTCAGTCAGGCAGCCTAACCACTCGACCAATGATTGCTATATTGGGTCCAGAGATAAACAGCCTCCCTAGAAAAGATTGTGAGAGAGAATTGACCTGAAACAATGTCACTCTTGCTAACCCTTAGAAACCCTAGCCTTTTGACTTGTTTCTATGCAATGAGAATGACAAATCTGGAAACTTGAAATGGTACAGTTTGTATTGCTTTGTTTTTTAAATAGTTTTATGTAACATGTTGGGGTTTGTTATCCATTTTCTTATATGTCATCTCTTATTTCCAGCTTAAATCATGTAGTTGTGCTGTGCTTTTAAAGATTCTATGCACAAAAATTGCTCAAATTGTTCTGATGCCAAATCGGCTGTCTTTTTCTGGTTTTCTCTGTAGTTTTGGGATCTTTTTGCTTTGTTGTGGGTTGTTGTTTTATTGTGTGTGGATGTATTTTTCGATTATTATTATTATTGCAGAAAATCGAGAATGAAGCATAATGAATAATTCTGCCTATTATGTCACATGGTTGTAGGTTGTATCAGTTGGTTTCAGCTTTATTTCTTTTTCTTTTATTGAAATATCTATTAAAGCGGCGATTTATGAAACTGATGACATTAACCAGGATGGCAACCAGGAATCATTAGCTGTCAAAGAAGAATCGCAAAATGATATTGTGTTCTCTCACAAGATGAAACGGCAGAACAAAAAGGAAACAAGAAAGGTGAGTGAAAAAATAGGACAATATCCTCCTAGCGTCATTTTGGTATAAAAACTTGCCATGTATAATTAAATTGGGTCATGAAACCAAAGTCCCTGATTGAGTGAACATTAGTGAAACAATGAGAAGAAAACTGAAACAGCGATTTTTATTCTTCTAAGATTAAAATACACAATAGAAAAGACAATTGAGTATGGTCAGGGTTTGTTTATCTACACAATCAAGTGACAGCAATGAAATTTTAGTTTTTGAATGTGATTTGAAATGAGCTTTAATGCAAAAATATGATTTTTGTTTTTTGTTGCCATATGACAGTCATGATCTTCAATTTTACCATCTTCTATTATTCTTATTGTCCTTGTCCTCCTCCTCTTCCTCTTCTTCCTCCTCCTCTTCTTTTTCATATTCTTCTTAGTCTTCCTCTTCTCCTTCTTCTTTTTTTTTTTCTACTTCTTCTGCTACTACTGCTGTTCCTCCTCTTCCTCCTTCTTCTCCCTGTCCCCTTCCTTGTTGTTCTTCTCCTCCCTCTTCCATTTCCATTTCTCATTATTATGTGGATTAACATGTCTTTCAAAACTTGGTTTGTTCACTGACCAGAGAAATCACTCTTATTTTCGCATGTGTCCCGGGATGTTTTTACCTATTTTCAATTTCCAAAAAACAGTTGTTCATGTACTTAATTAACTGTTTCTTTTCAGAAGGGAATCTTGTACCGACAAAAATGAAGATACCATCAGCATGACTTCGAGCACAAGCAATGTGTCAGATGACTTACCTCAGATCTCTCATAGATCTTTAAATGTACCTGCCACAGATGAAACCTCTGTTTCTGCCCTGCAAAGAGCTGATGACATGCTCCAGATGGTTAAAAACGTACTTAGAAAAGACATTGTCAATAAAGACTCTATTGGCCCACAGTCTATCATGAAAGAAGAACCTATCTTAGCTCATGGAGATAAGACGGAAAATGTCTCAAACCCTTCAACATCAACACCTCAAGTCAGTGATATGAGCAAAGAAACGAATGTTTCAGATCTGGATAAAGATAGACTTGTTTCAGGGCTGGGAGAGGAAAACGTTATTTCAATGCCTGACAAGGAATCAGCTGACAACGTAGATGATAAAAAAACAACATCCCAAGAGACACATGACAGTGATGCCATCAAAGAAATGAATGTTTCAGATCTGGATAAAGAAAAGCTTATGTCAGAGCTGGGAAAGGACAATGTTGTTTCAATGCCAAATATGAAATTAAATGATGATGTAGATGGTAGAAAAATACAACCACAATCTGAAATCTATGACCTGAAAGACTCTAAGAGCGATGTAGATGATATCATCGAACAGACTTTATTGAAATGTGTTCCGCACCAAAAGGAAATCGATCCCAAAGAAGAATATACAAAAATGTCAAAAGCCTCAAATATCTCAGGAAATCTGTCATCAAGAACGTTTCAATCTTCAACCCCTGACTTTGATGAATCTGTTAGTACCCTTGTACCTGATGCAGAAAATCATGCTGACTCCTGTAAAGCATTAGAATCTATGTGTACAGATATTGACAATGATTTTAATAACCTTGGGTCATCAAGAGAACGTTCAGGAGAGGATGACTTTTACTCTAAATACATGGATAGTTACACAGGATTCATGGAAGAGTCCACCAAAGAACCTGTGCCTCCCATTCAACGTGATATTCCATCAGTGGAAGAGAGTAATAGTCGGGAGCAGGCAACACATGCTCAGGATATTAAGCCTACTGTTCTCGCAAACTCATGGTCAGAAATCATAACTCCTGCAAATATTTACAGTCTTTCTATGTCAAATAGTCACATTTGGTTTACAGACAAAAGTGAAAATATTTATTATACAGTCCTTGGAGGAACATCGAGTATAGTGTGGCGTAAAGCAACTGGTCATGCAAGTCAAATTTCTGTCTCTCCATCTGGGCACATTGTGTGGCGTTTACACAAAAACACTGTCTTTGCTGGAACCAAAATCAGCTCACGTCATCCAGAAGGGCTGAAATGGGTGGAGGCCATCAGAGAAGTTGATTGGATTGCTGTGGATGATGAATGCGCATGGTAACAACTTTCTGTTTGTCTTTTTCCCCATGTCTCGCCAAAGCTATTCCTCTTAAATTCATATCATTTAATATTTCACAGCTGCAATCCGTCATGGTTATATTTAAATCCAGTGATTGCTATGCAAGTATACAGCTGAAATTAAAACTGTACAGCAAGGCTATGTTATATTAGCTGATGTTTGTGGATACTAGAAGATAAATCTGTGCTGTACTTCACTAACTCTAAATCTGCACAGAATTGTGATTTTTGCCTATTTTGTCCCTTTTGAGATTTGTTACGGTAAACAGCATGCAAAAGCAAGGAGGTAATGCTGTTCATATACCCAAGTTAGAGCCGCCTACAAATTTATAATGCTGTTATCTCTTTCATTACTTGTTGAGGGTTTTTTGTGTTAGCAGGTATGAAAAAAGAAAATCTGTTTTCACGTCCCTAAATTGTAACTTATATAAAGTAAGTAAGTAAAGTTCCTTCAAGGCCATTACGGCCTATAGAGCCGGAGCTTATCCTTGTTTCTATATCATAAAGCGGAACAGGTGATAATAATCATTTTCTGAACAGGACGCTAGTCTGATGCAGGTTTTTACTTCCAAGTTAGTGCTTGTACCCATTTTGCACCTGGGTTGAGTGGCGATATTGCGTGTTAAGTGTCTTTCCCAAGGAACACAACATCAGGCCTGGCGTTGCCAGGATTCAAACTCAGGACCTCATGATCCCCAGTCCCCAACTTATATGGTGACTGAAAATTATTCTGCTCTGCGCAGAATGAATATTTTTTACTGTATATAACATGTTCATTACTGCATTCGTTTAAATTAAGCTTTTTTTTAATGAAGCAATATCAGAATGTTGATTTACATATTCAAAGGCCTCATTAAGATAAGATCTTTTATTTGTCCAAAGGGAAATTTACTTTGGTCACATTTTAAATCAAAATGAATAAACTACAATACAATTCATCTCTTTAACATTTACTCTCTTTTTAATTCTCAATTTCACGAGTCACAATGCATTACAAAACCGTTGCTTTATGAATATGGACAATATAAAATCACAATGATTGTGTTGTAGTAGAAATATGTTTTTAAGATCTTTATAAATTGTTATCACAGATCACAATAAGTAAATATGGGTTACCATCTAAAATCGTTTAAACATCAAACAAAAAATTAAGCCACAACAACAGTCATTCACAATATAAAAAATGTTTGAATATGAGTAATTTTTAATACATATCTTATTTAAAAAATTCATTATTGTACATACAGAAATAAATATTGAGTAAATTCAATAAAATCGATAACTAAGAGACCTTCTTAAATAAATAACTTCATGATTTGATCACTCATTTCAAAGAGCTTCAATTCAATGTCTATTTTTATATTCTAGAGGGAAATGCATGTCTAAGATGTCCCTTTTGTAAAACATAGATATTTCTTGTGAACTGAATATTTAGGAAAGTGATAATGACTTACTTTTGTTGCACATAAATTGTTTTTCCTCCTTTTTCCATGTTAATAACTTACCCAAACTCAAGATGAAAGACTCCAATATCTGATTTGTTAATTTTTCTAAACTTCTGTATGTCTTTGATGTCAACAAAATTTACATTGGTGTCCACATTACAGGTTTCTCAAATGCAATGGTGAAGTTATGATGCAAAGAGGCCTTTCAAGAGAGCGTCCTTTTTTCAGATCCAAGAAGATAGATTGTTCTCATCAGCTCAAACAAATCCATTGTCGTGGAGAGACTGTGTGGGCAATAACTACAGGGTTGAAGCTTTTGGTTCGGACTGGAGTCAGTAGAGATTGTCCAGAGGGAACAGATTGGGAATTGTGTATGAGGTGAAATCTTATGAAATAGCAGAAATTAGTTGTTGGCCTTCATAGTTTTTGTTTTACCGTGATGAATTACAATTCGTTTCCTGTTAACAAGCAACAGTCCAACAGATAATTATTAAATTTTTGATTTTTAAAAATTATATTTTAACTTTATTTTTTAGCTCTGCTAGTGTCACAGACTGATTTAATTGACACCAGAAGCTAACAAGTCCTTTTACACCCATTTGGAAGACATGGTGGTGTAGAGGCAGGCTGTTGGCCTCTCAATCAGAAAGTCGTGGGTTTGAAAAGTTTTCTCGAGTTTTACAGGTAAATCCCACCCACCTGGTCCAGGTAGGTGGATCGACACATAGTTTCATCGGAGATGGATGATAAAAAAGGAGCTCCCAAGTGCATATCACAACACTCTGTGCATTTAAAGATCCCTTAGCCATTTACAGTGCAGAGTGGGTAAAACAAAAAATCCTGCCAAATCCCTGGGGGCATATTGGTTGTGGATGTGGGTGAAATCAAATCAAATGAAAAATTACACCCATTTATCTGTATTTAATGTGCATGTATGGAATTCAAAGATCAGAAAGATCTCCCACACGTGAAGCGTTTATTTCAAATTATCAAACTCATATCGAAATTATCATATCCAGATTTGTTTAAAAAGCATTACTGTGTATTTTTACTTTCGTTCTCCAGTGAAAGTCCTCCTTATTTATTTTCTAATGTGGCCGTTGACGTCATGGGACAGGAGAAGATTGGCTGGGCTGTTGATGCTGTCGGTCAAATTTGGTTTTGTGATAAATTAACCGAAGGATTTGCCCTTAACAAAGCTCCTTGGTGGCAGGTAACAGCTTTATATCTTCTTTACAGGGTTTTGTGTTGTATCCTCGTGTTGACTTTAATTATATTGTATTTTTAAATTATTAAATTATTTTTTAGAATCAGACCTGTTCATTTTTCTTTCTAAATTCTGTATGCCATGTTTTCCTGATATGCATTTACTTTACATGTATACAAAAGTAGCAAGAGATGTCTGGGAGAAAATGCTTTTTTAAAAAAAAATTATTTACATCACAGAAAGGCTCTTTTATTGTTTTAAAAACTCTTTCAAAGACTTCTTTTTGCTGATTTTCATATACAAAGACTTACTTATTTTGTTATCATGATTTTTTCTCTCAAGATTCGAATTTCATTAATTAGTTTGTATATTTATTTATTGATTGATTGATTTATTTCACTTTCAAACTGTAAGATTTTATTTACTTTCTTTTAGTCCGATATTTGTTTCAACTGCACACCCATTTCATGAAAAGTACCTATATGATAAGACATAAGGAAATTAATCTTGATATATCGATTGTAATTTGACTCCTGTTTTTGTTTTATTTCAAGGTCCCTTTGAGTGAATATGTGCTTGAAGATGAGAGCATACTAGATTTTCTCAAATCATCTGTTAAAATGTTTGACCCATCCAAGCTGTCCTATATTTTGAATGCAAATAGAGGTGGTTTTATCTCCGGAAGCTCCCATGGTGTTTGCCTGGCTCTGAATTCCAAAAACAGTCTGTATCTGTGCAGGGGAAATATCTGTGGTTAGTGAAAGACAGATTTGGAGACCTTAAGTGAAAGAATTCCTTTATTCTCTTCCTTTTGTTTCTCGTTCCTCTATGTACAGCATATGTAAGCATACTGTTTATAAGCCAAAAAGCGATAACTAATTAGAGAAAAGGAGAGAGATATTTTGACAAGACTCAATAACAAAAAAAACACAAGAACAGTCCATTCCTCCAAAAAATGACAAGCCCCCTCCCCCTTCCTCCTAAAAAACACAGTTTTTGGAATAAGATCTGGAACTAGTTATTTTAAAAGTATTTCTCTGATCTGGCCGTTATTATTTTTATTTCTGTTATAGTTGTTAATTTTCTTGTAAAGCACTTTGATGGCTTTATTAACTCTCTCGAGTCCGACTAAAGGAGATTCGAGCGTATTTGAACGATGACAAAGTAGGTCATTGACATTGTCAGTATTTTCATTATAAATTTGAATTTTGTATTGTTTTTGCCCCAAAAGTGATAAAAAGGTCTAAATTGTTGTTTTATAACAAAAAATGTACATAGAATCACTTTTGAAAGAAAGAAATAGTGTGTAAACACGACGCGTTTCTTCGAAGCTGCATCGCGTCGGCGCCATTTTTGTTTACCTTTCTGACGACGTGAAATCACTGTTGCTTCAAAATTTTCTCTCCCGATGAAAGCATGGACGAAACATGGGATAATTTTGATTTAGACAACTCCTTTAGTGATTTAGAGGAAGTCTGGACCTCTGATTTATCTGACCAGGAGGGGGAGGAAAATGCCCGCCGTTGACAGACCTACTGAGCACGTCCCAAACGTAAGTATTCTCAGTGTGGTTGTGATGCATTCTGACGCATATTATTAGGTTATTGTGGGTAGAAACCATTATTTCTTCACATTTAGCTACATTTTGAGATAAAATACTGTGGGAAAGATGTGTGTCTGCATCATAATTTAAATTTATAGATTAGGTCTATCTACTAGACTAGGGTGGCCTGCTTATGAAATTTGACCTCAAAGTCAGGTCAGGGTCACGCCCACCTTATCAGCTGTGTGTGTTAGAACTAGATCAGTTTCGGGCTACTCTTTTTCTTGCTCTAGAAACTGATACATGTGGTTGGCCTAGCTGCTAGATCTGAATTAACATTTTTATGTAGATCTAGATTTTAACTCGTTTCTCTGTAATACTTGAATTTAGATCTAGATCTACATGTATTGAGCAGCCTATAACACTTATGTTTCCTAAATATTTTTTTACTTAAAATTTCCTCTTTTTTGTTTAGTCCCCTACAGGCTCAAGTAAATAATAGAACTGGGCATCAGATAATGAGGTATGGTGACGAGGACAGAGGACCTGATTTGCCTATTCCGGCCTTTTCGTCCCGAGAACCCCCAGGGCTTCTATTACCAGAAAACCGGACTAAAGGAGACACGGGTGATTACATAACTCCAGGTAAAGTAGTGTATCCCAGTAAAAAGAAGAGTCTGATGGATGCTCAAGGGCATAATTATAATTTGGTTTCATTACATTATAATATTATTTATTGATTAGTTATTTTTTGTAAGAAGCCAACCTCTATCACGTTGATGCTACTCCTGATTCTTGTTGAAACTAAGGTGTTCACATTATTCTTTTCCTGTCGGGGTTCAACACTATTCCATAGGTATTCTATTGGAAAGGGGGAGGGTTTGTTAAAACTCTGGTTGGGAAAATAAATGGTAGGTCTGATTAAACATTATGTTTCTGAAGTCAGCCTTTGAGACAATCTCAGTTGTTTAGCAGAAGAACTCCATATGATATTTGACATACTATTATAAAATTATTCTGCTCTGAATTTCCTTGGGACTTGAGGCATTTATACAATGGGCTCGACAAGACCGCTAAAACAATAATGATAATACCATAAGGAATTATGATGTCATTTTTGTTATCGATATGTATGTACATATGCAGCTGAATCCCTTTTTATTATTTACAGGATTTTGTCATTCATTTCTTTGTTTACAGATGTTGATACATATGATATACAATAAACTTAGAGGCTATTTTTGTTTTGTATTTTTCTTTTTTGCAGGCTCATCTTCAAAATGTTCTTCACAGCAACTCTCATGGACATGCTCTGTAATTATACAAATATGTATCATGAGATGCAGGCAGCCAATAAGCTGTCCCCGGCATATTACTGGGTAGACCTGACCCCTCAAGAACTGTACAATTTTTTTGCTCTTCTTATGTACATGAGTTTGATTCAAGTACCAAGAATTGAATTGTACTGGTCAACAAAAATTCTTTTCCATGGTCTGTGGGGAAGGGCTTTATGTCTAAGTTTAAATTCAAACAAATCCAGTCTTTTCTCAAAGTCTCCGACCCCAGTACGGAGAGTAGGACGGATAAAATTACAAAAATTTGATTTCTGACTGAGTATACTAGAAGAAAATGTATGAAACTTTTGGCAACCGCAGGAACAGATTAGTATAAATGAAAGGATGGTGGCTAATAAGGAAGATATAGTTTTAGGCAATATATTAGAGATAAACTAAGTAGGGATTGAAACTTTGGGTTTTAGCAGATTCGATTACGGGATACACATACAATTTTGATGTTTACCTAGGAAGGCGAGAAAACACTGGATTTGGTTTAGGTTATACTGTTGTAATGAATCTATGTAGAGGTTTGTTTAGACAAGGTTACAAACTTTTGGAAAACACATATGTACCACATGTTATATGTTGCTGGGGTAAATGCTTTTATAATGTTTCAAGAATTTAGAAAACTCCCATAGAAACATAAATAGATCAGAGCTTTTTAGACCACAAAATTATTCCCAATTTCAATTTACATTAGAATTGATAGAAGAACTAGCTAATCTAGGTGCAAATATGCAGTGCCTTTATATGAGAGAGAAAAATTGTCCCTAGATGCTCATGTTGTTATTCCAGAGCTCTATGAAAGACGTGGAAATTGTGTTCTTTGTTACCATCTTTATAAAGTAGAAAGAAAATCTAACGTATGTAAGAAATGTAATAAGAACTTCTGTTATAACAAAAATAGAAATTGTCTAGTTGATGATCACTCCTTGACCCTGGAAATCTAATTGTAAATTAGTCTATTGTAAATTAGTCTCTTTGATTTTATAGTTTTGGTTTCATTATACTTTCCTTTTAGCGTTTTTTTTCTCTCATTCAATTATTTATGTATAAATGTTTCTAAATTATTCAATACCAAGGAATCAAAATGCAGTACTTCTAGATATCTTTTAAATTATTGTAATTATACTGGAAGACTATTATAACTAGTTGTTCTTTCCTCTGTTGACCAGTACAATTCAAATCATGTTCATTTGATTATTACACTTTGATTTTTTTCATCATCGCGAATGTATTTTCTTCTCCATAAATGTCTTTTTTTTCTCCTTTTTCAAGGGGCTATTTCCTTTCACATAGTTAATAGTGTCAAATTGATCCTTCTGTAAAAGAACAATGACAAAAAAAAAAGTCATCATGGGTAGCTCTTTTTTTTTTCCAATTTATTTTTAAAGTTTGTCTTCGGGGACATGCATTATTTTCCCAAGGTGTGACTTGTTACATAACAGTTTTATATGTCTCTATTGATTGAAAGGACTTTTTATGATCCACTTCTTTTGTAATATCCCACTAAAGCAAGTTGGAATATAAAAGCATCAGTTCTTGTCAATTTATAAGCTTTTCACTCCTAATTTTGCGCGACTCGCTAAGTCACCCGATTTTCTTTACCGTTTTTCCACTTTCTTATCATGTATGAAAAATATTGCAAAATCATTATTTTTACTCCTTTTTCGTTCAAATTTGGACAGAAGATGTAATAGTCTTTAGTCATCAATGGAATAAACAAATATTTCAATTCTATGTACAATTTTTTTTTCCTTCATACTGTTCCTCTTTGCATGTAAAATTTGTGCATTTTCATCTAAAAATAGTAACGAGAAATAGATCACTGCTGTCGTTGACATTAATTCAAACAAAATTTTGATTATGTTACTAGAAAGACCAATTCATTCCAAACAAATCCATAGCAAACATTTCTACATTTGTGTAGTTCTTTGGACATTAATAAGGCATTAATCAAAAGCAGTTCATAATTTGGCAACTTATTCTATAAAACCTTAGAACCCGAGAGAATTAAAATGTTTTAACATAATGTGTCAAACAATTTCAGGTTATCATTGGCAGCCAGCCCAACCAGCCCAAATATCCCCTGAAACAACTTGGAAGCTTGTATGTGCCAAGAGTAGTCATTTGGAAGGGGTATGCGAGTTATATACTTTTCTTTTTGACTTAAATACATTTACTCTCGACCTCATTTTTCTTTTAAATGTGAAAGCAAGGAAATTTCCCTCTTTAGAATTCTGAGCTAGTGAAAGTCACCAGATAGGAAAACTTGAAATGGATGTTGAATGTTGACCCATTCAAGTCTTAACTTGCTTGCTACGGTTGCTATAAATGTTCGGGATCGAGTGAACATCTCTCTGTATGGATCGTGTACATTTACGGGAAGGGCAATAGTAATTGTTAACTGTATAAGAGCATATCCCATTCAGGTGCACGTGCCTGACTATTTCATGAATTTCTTTGTTTTATAGTGGGTTTTCTTGCAGAATGGCTTCAAAGAGGCATAGAATAATGGTTTGCATTTTTTTTAAGCAATATTGATAGTGAGGTGGAATTTGATGATGAAAGTTCTAAGTTTGATGATGAAAATTCAGGTTTAAACACAAGATAGTTATTGTTTTCTATGAATTACAAATGTTTTCTGTTGATGGAAATATAGCCCTCATTCTCTTTTTTTGTTGCAACAAAAGTATAAAAGGAATAGTTTATGGGTTTTCTTGCTGTTAACTGAATGTTTCTGTGACTAAATTTGAAGATAATTGCTTTGGTAGACATTTTTCAGTGAGAAATTGAAAGGATCTAAAAAAACATATTGAGTGCATACAGAACTGGAAAAAAGCTCTGTAGCAAGTGAGTTACGGTAAATAGCAAACTACAAAGAAAGCATCAAGGCATTTTTAGAAGTAGCCTTTGTCAATTTTGTATCTCCTTCTCTCCAGGGAAGATCTGGGCCCAGCATACCAATGGAGATATGTACACCTTCAAGGAGGCTAACTCAGAGGCAGTTTTGCTGAAAGAAATTTTAGAATTTACCTGTATGTGCAGCAACCCTTGTGCTCTATGGGCACTGAGACCAGATGGAGAAATAAAAGTTAGAGCGGGAATGACTGCCTTTTGCCCTGAAGGAATTCAGTGGGTCGACCTTGATTTGTCACAACTTGGTATGGAAACACTATTTTTAAGTTATTTATCTTTCAAATTTTATGAAATGATGTACAAGGTTACAAGGTACCAGTTTAATGTTTTTCATTCATTTATATTTTTCAACGAATATAAGCAGATCTTTACGTTAAAATTGTATTTTAGAACTCACTCAATACATTTTGTTGGGCAAAAAAAGAACCCACAGATATTTTTTTTGAGTATGATTATACTAATAAGCTGACCCTATGTCACACAGGGATGTGCACATAGTTCATCTGAACTGCAACTCTTCCTATGTGTGGGCAGTTGAAACAAGAGGAGTCGTCTATCAACGCATTGGTGTTAACCCTCCATCTGACAATAGCCTGAACCCTGTCTGGCTACCAATAGATTCCTTTTCAGATATTGTTTTTACTCAAGTGCACTGTGGGCCTTTGGAGTGGATGGTAAGTTCAGCAACGATAAATAAAAATCTTTTTATTTTTCATGGTCTTTTGATTTATATGAAATGTTACTGTCTGTCACAGCTTCAATAAAACTGTGAAGATCGATCACAAAGTGTATATCGACGTCATCTTTCCTCTCCTGATTTAATTTGCTTCCTATTGTATGCTGAGACTGGTGCTTTAGTTTTATGTAGATTTCAAACAATGCACGCTTCCCTTACAATTGACACCAATGTCATAAAAACTCATTTTAAAGAAGAGTATCATAAACACACTATTTTTGTGCTACTTTGATGATATGAATATGAAGTGTAAATAAAAGTTCAATTTATAGATTCCCATAGAAATACTTTTGTGAAACAAAAGGGAGGGAATACAATCTAAGAATCATGGGTGAACAGACTTTACTTGAGCTGCTTGTAGAGCTGTCTCTGTCATTCATTTCAAATCTTATAGAAATACCACAGACTTAACTTCCAGTTCTTAATCTATATTTTCTTTTGCTGCCTACAGTAAAAAAGAAAAATTATATACGTTTTACAAATCACTGCATAGTGTGATAAAAATATTGAATAACAAAATATGAACACGCTTTTTGGAGGCGTTTATTAAAAGACAAGAAAATTTGGCAATGTAGACATGCTTCTTTCCTTTGCACAAAGTTACCTGGCGTTTTTTAATTGACCGGTCACGCATCTCGTTTGAACAGTTTTATTTTCTCCCCTGTCTGGCATTGGCTGTATCTGTTGTGCCTTTGGGTCTTCGAGGTGAGCGATGGTCAATCTTCCTCTCGCTCATCACCTAAGTGTTAAAGAACTTAATGGTTTTCAGGTCTCTCACTTTCAATTAACGTAAAAGTGAGGACCCCTCTAAAACAAAAATACCTAGTTATGAATCTATATTTTTTTCTGTCCATTGATCACCCCAATTTTTAGCCCTGAATGATTTTGTAATAAATGCTTGTTTTGCCTAAAGGCCCGTTTTTTCTGCTTCTCAAGCACCAGGCATTTAGGCAGTAACTCCTGTAATGATAATAATGAGAACGATAATAATGATAATAATAATAATAATAATAATAATACTTCTACTATTACTAATATTTCTACTATTACTACTACTTTTACTACTACTACTACTACTACTACTACTACTACGACTACTACTACTACTACTACTACTACTACTACTACTACTACTATTTCTACTACGTTAGTGTGATAGATACCCCTACTACTACTAGTGTGTTAGTGTGATAAGTACGCCCCAGGTGAAAATTCTAGTAACATTACTTAAATCTGTGAATATTTTACATATGCCTTTAAAACTGTTTCTGTCATTTTAGTTTTACACATTGCATATTAAAGTGCAAATTTTTTTATATTTATGAAAGTGTTATGTTAGCTAATAAAAGATTATAAGAATGCAGGCATTTTTTTCTTTCTATAGGTAAATTCATCCTTTACTTAAATGGTAGGTAAAAAAAGTAAAGAAAAGAAAGAAAAATGAAAATAATTTATTCTTGCATTTACTATTCATACTCTTTTATATTCATATGGTACACATAAGATTATACGTTCATTATCCATCATATTATTCATATGTATAATTTCCAACATAGGTATGGGCAATCGATAATCGCCGTTACATATATGTCAGGGCTGGTATAACAGAATTTATGCCGATTGGCTCTGAATGGATTCAAATTTCAGGTAAGGGCAAACATTTTAACTGTTGTATGCTTTATGATATTTGAATTTCGAGACAAGTATTTAATGTTTCTGTTAAAGAATTTGACTACATCTCGCATAAACAGCACTTGAGGCATTTAATGAATTGATTTCTCGAAGTTTACACATGAACTAAGGCATTTTGAAAATATTTTTTTGTCAATTCAACAACTACTTAACATTCAGGCAATCATTGCACAAAAGTGAAATCGTTGGACAATAGACAAAGAGGGAAAATGGCTTTTTTAGAGAAGTTGACAAGAAATTGAGATTTACATTTACAATATATGACATGGTAAAATTGGAATGGTGTCATTTAAAGAAATTTGCTCAGGTTGTTTTGCTCATTTTTAAACAGAAGGATTAAATTAATATACAACAGCAGATAAAATCTGTCCACATGCACAAGATACAATCAACAGGTTTGGGTTATTGCAAAGTAAACAGTCAGAGTTAATTATCTTATTGTAGATTTATGGTATTATGTAAACACTGCTGATCTGAATTCAGGTTTTTGTTTTATTGCATCGAGTTTACAGACCACTTGGCCTATCGATGAAACAAAACTGGTATCTTAGCCTGACTGAGCTTTTTCTTAAGTTATCTTTTATAGATGCAAATTGAAGAGGAGAATGTCTGCTATATGCAAAAAGCTGCCTCTTAGACAATAGCTTCTTAGGCGGAGGTCATTTTATAAGCATTGAGTAACTTAATAAAATGTAAATCTCTTTGCTGTCTTTCTTTACTGAATGATGTTGACAAAATATACAATTATATGTTATGTTATAAAATATATATGAATTATGTTGTAAGGGATGTAAATCTTTCAGATTTCCTCTGATTTCAGATTATTTGAGGTTTTCTACTCTTAGCATATTTTTCTCTTAAGTTTCCTTTCCTTCCCTTTTACTAAAATACTTTTATGTTCGCGGTTATGAACAGATGTGATGGTTTAGCACAACAGGATAAAATTCCAGCCTCCAGGCCCATTGCCGATTTTCATACTCATCATAAGCGGAAGCACGCTGCTATATTTCTAGTTTCACTTTGACTTGCACGCCGAACTACAATTTACACACTGATCCATGAGGCCCTACTACTCACATGAGAAGATTTCAGATTTAAAAATCGGATTATTTCCTTTCAGGTTTTTCAGACTTTTCAGATTTTTTAGTCTGAAATCTACTAACGCATTTGTTGTGGAAATAGCCTTCCACGGTGGTTTTTGGGATATATTTATTTTTAGCTAAAGTAGCATCAATGTTGAGATGCACTGACTTCCTCTTGCATCTCTTCAGTCGTATTTGTTCAGTTGTGAATGTGATGATTTTTCATTCTTTCATTCCAGGAAAATCGAAGCTAAGTCATTTAACATTTCCTATTGCGTTATTTGCGATTTATATTATCCTATTCGTGGGTCATTGTGATTTAATAGTCAAATCTAGATCTACAGGTAGTTAAGATTAAGATCGATCTGCTTGAGTGAAGTGACCTAGATTCTAGATTTTTTTATGACGCCGGCTTGACAGCCCTAGGCTATAGCTTTGGGCTACAATGAATTTTTGAGTTATTGGGTTAGTATATCAGCTTATAAATAGATCTAGCTTGTTAACAGATTAAATTTATTTCTTGCTCGGCTTTCCAGTGAAATTGAGATCTAGATCTAGATTCAAGTTGGATTGAGATATACTCTTAAAAATAGGCGCACAAGTTGTTGATCTAGATTCTAGACTGACAGGCTATTTTATGATAGATCTAGCTTCAATCTAGTAAGATCTAGATATATCTAAGTCTAATTGTTATCTAGAGGCTTAGAAACTACGAGAGTAGATTTCTAGGTCTAGAATCTGTAACACCCATTTTCTTCAATAACTTTAGTAGAGCTAGAGTTAGATTTCTAGATCTAAATCTACTTGGTAGCATAGTTAATACTATTAATAGAATCAGAATTAATTGAGAATTTTGCTATAACAAGCAAATCTTCATAGATCTAGGTTAAACGTAAGCTAGGTCCAGAATCTAGATCTAGACAATTAAACAATTGGGGATGGCCTCTCAAAAATTTAGGTTTATTGATCGGGATTCACCAGTAGATGTGATAGATCTAACTTGTAAGAACAAATTCAGATGGGAATGGCTGTCAAATAAAGATTGTAATGACGAATTCCTTTCTACTTATATTAGGAAGGTTGAGAAAGATGGCATTGTATGGTGGTGTTATTGTAAGTGTGAGATTAAATATGGTGCAGGAGGTGTTCGATATATGAAAGATCATTTCAAGAGAAATGTCCACAACCGTAATCGGAATGTAGACAAAACAAACCCAACGGCTTCCAGCAGCTATGCAAGCGGCCAAGGATAAAATTGATGGATCTTTAACATGTGTACTTATAGATTATACATGTCAATGAATACTAACAAGGACTAAGTTTCATATTTCGACGAGTCTCAGATTTTTTTTTTCATTTCCCATTTACATCCCTGTGTTGTCAACATGATGGATACTTAAACAATTTTTAGGGGTCTTGTTTTCAACTTTTGTTTGATTTACAGGAATACCAGCTGTAGATCTTGCTCTCACAAACACAGGCGTCTGGGCTTTGTCTCCAAATGGAAAGATCTACTTTCGGCATGGGATCACAAAGAAAAGGATTTGTGGAAATTATTGGAAGAAAATACCTGGAACTTTCACAAAGATTTCAGGTCAGTAGAGTCATCTTCTAGTTTTATAATCTATAAAAGCTATGACCATCAGCTTAAATATAGCCATGATTTTTAAATATTGACAATGGCTTGTTTTACTTTTATTGATATACATGAATGTGTGCCTGTGTGTGCACTCATATGTTTGTGTGTGTGCGTGTGTGCAGAATATTTTTGATTTGACTGTTTGTGTTGAGTTTTTTTCACCATGATGACCAAGCTCAATAATTCATTTATTACATGTGCTGGAACAATTCTCTTATTACTGTATAGACTTAAGACAAGTTTTGCAAACTTTTGAGAGTGGTAGTTGCCAATTAAAATACCTTTGTTCTTTTTCTTCAAATGTAGTATTGTAACTTCAGTTTTGCAAAGTGTGTGGAAGCTTATGATATATTCCATTGATGTTTATAATCAAGTTCATATTTAAATTGTTTTGTTATCCTCAGCTTCAGTTAATGGTAACTTGTGGGCTATCACTGCTAAAGGCCAGTTGATATGCTGCAATACCAAATATATTTTTCACGAGCCAGAGTTCTCAGGTCTTCCATTGGCAAGACTCAATTCAACAAGCAGTTCCCTTTCTGAAGACATTGACTGGGAAATTGTATAAAATCACAATCAATGGGTTCCTATGTAAAACAAGAAAACATTAATCATCTTTGTGTGTATGTCAGTATGTTTACTTGTGCACAAAGCTATCTGTCTATTCACCCTCTTCCACAATTGAATCAGTATTCCCTGTTTTACATGCTGGCAAGGATGAAGAGGAAAAGGCTTTTTTAATTTCTTTTCCCTGATGTCCTTTGTCACCTTGTCAGTGCACGCATTCTACCAAATGAACTTCTGATCATCACTTGCTGCAAAATGTTTCCACAAATCATATTTTTAATATGTCCTTGCATGGTTTAATATTTAGCATATTTCTTATAAATATTGGTGCAGGTTTACATCCGCTCATTAAGCAAAGAGGCATTACTTTTGTTCAATTTATATATATATATATATATAGATAGATATATATATATAGATATATACTCATTTGCAAAAGAAACTGCACACCTAATATTATGACTCTTATTTATCCATTTCAAGGGATATTACAAATCTTTTAGGTGGAAAATGAATCATATTTATTTCTGTATTGATAAATAAAAAAAGACTCACACATTGTTGACCTTAATGTCTTGAAATTCCATGATTTATTCCAGTTGGTACATTTTCAAAAGTTATGAGATTCATTATCGTGTATGTCCGCCTCTTGCTTGGATCACCGACGTACAAGTCTTTAACTTTGGGCCTCTGGAATAGCATCCCAAGCATTTATGATTCCTCTTTATAGTTCCGGTAGTAGAATTCTTGCTTTATCAGATAGCGCATTCACTTTCACCTTGATGACATCCCTAAATGCTCTATGGGGTTGAGATCAGGAATCAGTACTGGCCATGGTTGAAGTGTATTGACGTTGAGTTGCTCACGATAGCCTTTTTGTACGAAATGCCCAGTGAGCTGGCGTGTTGTTGGGCATAAAGATGAAATTTTCGGTCTCTCGTATCAAAGGTGCAATAATTTTATTTTGTTTTCCCCATGAAAACACCACAATAATCCAAGCAAGAGGCGGAAATACACAGTGTTATGTAGCGTCACTATTTTATATTTATTTATTTCACAAGTTTCCATCTAAAAGGATAATCATTTTGCTTGCTTGAATCATTCTTGTATGAGCCAGATTGAGCAGTTGACATGTCAATAGATGACTTAACTCCCTTATACCGGGTATAATAAAAAAATCAAAGCTTATGCTTTTGGTTATTTGTCTTTTTTGCCATTTTATTTTTTTTTAAATTTCTATAAAATTTATCTTTGCAGTGTACAATATCTCATTTTGATTTATTTATGTTCATAATTTCAAAGCTCAAAATGTATTACTAAGTTCAGTATTGCTGAATGAAGATTGTATTTTCAACTAAAGGAGGATAATTTTGTGTTGATTTCTTATTTTCTGGATGAATAGCATTTTGTGAAGAAGATGCATGATGGATGTGTAGCATTTTGGGGGAAAAGGTGGAATTGAAATTTTAATTCTGAGAAAAGTACATGTCTGATTTAAGTTGTTATGACTGTTAAACATCTCTATGAACGTGTCACATTAAGATAACAATTGTTCATCTGACAAATCATGATCACTGAGTAACACTTTTTCATTTTTCTTCGTTTTGAGTGGGCGGTTGGTGAGCTGGCTGGTAGGTCCTTTCGACTGATCTTTCATCTTGCTGTTTCCTCTTAAGGGCTGGGTGAGGTCCTTTAGTGGAGTCTTGGGCTCATAATTTTTCCAAATCCACTCTTGCTACTTCAACATCTTTAGAATCGAGTACATCAGTTGATTTTTTTATAGCCTGAAAAGGTACTAATTCTATGGGCAATTTTAATATGGCTGTATCATTCTGAAGAAAGTTGAATTTTCAAACCCGTTTTTCTCAAAAGATGTGATTTCTAGCATACAACGTTTTTAAAATCTTAAAATCTCAGAAAGTATTCATGCCAGAGTGTTGAAATTTGGTACACAGCTAGACTAGTATTTGTTATTGGGAACTAGAGATTGTCACTGATTTATTTTGATTTTCATATCTTTTGTGCACCTTTAAAATCAAAATATTACAAAATTTATCAATAGTTATTTTTTAATAAAATACTGATTTTTTTAAGCACATTTAAAAACAGCTGAGATAAATTAAATATGTCTTATTCCTTATTTAAGGGTTTAAAGAATATGTCTGAAAAAGAATTTCATTGCTAGCCCATATACTTTTTGAGATTTTAAGATTTTAAATTTCATCAAAATTCAACATGGCCGCCGTTACCATGGCAACTGTAACTTAGATGCAAGCAACACATTGGCATGAAAAAATTAGCCAAAAATGCATTAGGGGAAAAAAGTGAAAATTCAGTCCTGAGATCACCAATGGTGAATGGGACAAATTCAATGAAACAAACAAATCCAAGTCGTTTGGATTTATAGTGTTTTGTGATGGAAGCCTTCATATTTACAAAAGAGACTGTCCAGACACTGTGTATTTAGTTGTCCTGTCACCACCAATTCCACTAGATGTCAGAGCCCAATTTCTTTCTATACAGAAGATTTCTTATATAATGTACATGTAAACAAACTGGTCATTTGTAGTTGGGTTTTTTCCACAAGGTTTCGAGTTTTATCTTCAGGAAAAATACACAGAGGTTTTCCCTCACTACTGTTGATGACATTATAGACAGGGACTTTTACACTTTACAGGTAAGAAATGACTTATTTCATTTTTGTTGATGCCAATATTTTAATTAATGTGTTCAGTAGTGTGTACACTTCAATTGTGAAAACATTCTTACGTTTCAAGTTTCAGGGTCTATAATATTTAAAATGAAGTCTCATGTTTTACATGCATTTGCTATTTAAAATTTTTTTAATTTGAAATTAGAATGGAAAGTGCACTCAAAACAATCGTCAAGAGGTTTTTCGAGGGAGGATTACAACTTTGTTATGAAACAAAGAGAGAGAAAATCCTTTTGTTATCATAGCTCAAACTGTATCGTGTATGTGCTACTTTTTTCTGTCAAATTGTCACCTGCCTGACAAACTGTTCCATCGCTGAATTTAAGTAACTGAGAAAATCGACTTTGAAGTCGCGAAGAAATGATCGTAACAGAGGGAAGAACAAAATTGGTTAAGCAATATCTCGGCATCTACTACATATTTTGTAAAACCGTTCAAACGCCTTAGAGATCTCATAAAGGTATACTAAACTAGGCAAAAATCCAAACATAACAAAATTTGGAGTTTGAACGGTTTGTCATACAAGTGATAAAATGTGTGTGGCTCTTTCCCTTTGAAGCTGTTACAGTATAATATTTATTTTTCGATATAAAGGAAATTACTTGAATGAGAAGGGTCAGGTAAAGATTTTTGTCTCTTGTCACAGAACACAACATCATTTGTTTACCTGTGTGTGAATGAAACATTTTGTTTTTAGAAATTCATTAGTATTTATCATCTTTGCTATAACAACATATTTCATTTCAATGATAAGTTGATGCACAGTCTTTATACATAATTGCATACTATGAATCCATCTTTATTTGAAATCTTCAAATGATTTATTGCTAAAGCATTTTTCTATTAGTTAACGGCTTCTACTTGATAAAACGCTCAAGTAAATTTTGTAACTCAATCTGTGATAATTGATTATCAATGCTTAAGGGTTTTACGTGATGAAAGTAATTATTCTTCGTTGTTCTTTCATTCTTTGAAGAAATAAAAATCTTCACATGTATTAAGAAACATGATTTTATGTTGTTATATTATAAAAATTACATTTAGAGGTAAGCTGTCAATCATGATTGATGACAGTTGTTCCCACATTGAATAGCTGAGTGTGACTTGTTCAAAAAGGTGACTCATGCTTTATTGACTCTGAGATTTATGGATTGTGATTTATGCCAGATGTAATTGTTGTATTTAACATTGTTCATACTCAATATCAAGGACAGATTTTGTAAAAATTTTAACTTGATTTCTTTCATTAATAATCAAGTGTACGCTTTTGTATAAAAATACTCCCTGCACTTCCATATTTGTTCAGTAAAGTGTATAGGCCTATGTAATATTTCGTCAGTTTTCTTGAAATTATATTTTTGTATTAAATCGCATTTATTTATTTATCTATTTACTTATTTATGTATATAATATGTACCTGTCTATGTATCTGTCTATATGTCTGTCTGCCTGTCTATATAAATATATATCTATATATATACTTATATATTTACACACACACACACACATATATATATATATACATGCAGTGGACTCTACCAAATTGCATGCCGCCAAAATGCACGATTTGTTATAATGCACGTTATTTTCATGTAATAGAATTTTACAGCATTAATTACACCCTCAAAATGCAACAACGGCTGGCTTGATTTTGCCAAAATACAGCAGGTTGTTGTGACTCTTCAATTTCTTGCATTTAAAGAGTCAATTCCTGTGAAAAATATACTTGATAACCTTTTCTTGCCTTGTCCCAACGACAAAATCTGTCATGCACGTCTGTGTGTGTGTATGTGTGTGTGTACATCTATGTTCACCATGTGCAACTAGTCTTGTTGGTTGCCTTGGCTCTGGGCTCTGGTCACCCTCACCTGCTCCTTCCCTCCCTGACTCGTTCGTTGACTGGTGTCACCCATCGTGTGCCAGACAGGGTGCCGTTGGCTCTTTTTCTTTGATCACGATAAGAAATTCTGAGAACGTTCTTGCATCACTTTTACCCACAGAAATCGAACTCTGTGTGACAGTAGTGTCAACGAATAAAAATATAAATATATATATATATATATATATATATATAGTAGTGTCAACGAATAAAAATATATATATATATATAAGTAAGAAGATAAGATAAGAAGAATATTTATATTTATATGTATATATATATATATATATATATATATATATATATATATATATATATATATATATATATATATATATATATATATATATATATATATATATATATATATATATATATATATATATATATATATATGTATATATATATATATATATGGGATGGGGTGTTAAAATTAATAATAATAAAAAATCTGACTAATCAATGGATGATTTTGATAAAGCAAACATGTAAAGTGAAGAATTATGTTTCAATAGTTTCATGACACCCCGACACATAAACATTTTCTCAATTAGCCTAAGTGAAACTAGTTTGACAGATGTGCATTAGTTACAATGACTATTGTTAATTATTTCTTTCTGAGGTCAAACCAGTTATCATTGTCCAGCCAATGAGGCATACATATATATATGAAAAAACATTATACAGTATGTTTAAAAAAACTAGAACCCATATCAATGTTAATAACTTCTCAACAACGCGCCAATCGCCATAACAGTTTAACACACTAAATTTCAGTTTTGTACATTTTTATAAATATAAATTTTCTTTAATATTATTCCTGGACAGGGCTATTTATTTATTTATGGTTATTGGTCGCATTGTTGAGAAGTTATTAGCATTTGCATGGGTTCTGTTTTTTATGAAATATACAGTTTCTTTCTTTCTTTATCAATTCCCATTCTACCTTTCGGTGTATGGGTTTACATGCCCGAGATGATCTTTTTTCAGGATGCCCTGTCCTGGCATTTTCTGTTTCCTTCCAAAAAAGTTAAATTTCTATGTTTCAATGCCTCTTTTATATCTTCTTCCCACTTTCTCCGAGGTCTGCCTTTTGGTCTTTTACCTTGGGCTTTAGCTCTGTATACTGATTTAGCTATTCTATTGTCAAACCATCTCAATTGATTTGTTTCTATCTTAGTTTTTATGCCATCTGCTTTGGTTGATCTCTTATTGTTGTGTTTCTGATTTTGTCTCTTTTAGTTTTCCCTACTACTCTTCTTAGATATTTCATTTCAGCTGCCTGTACTCTACTGTATTCTCTACTGTCTAAAGTCCAGGTTTCACTGCCATAGAGGAGAGTAGGACAATAAACTGTATTGTATACAGCCATTTTGATTTTTGTTGACAATTCTTGCTTACCTACAAATACTTTTCCTAGATGGTTATATATTGCACTTGCCTTTTTGATTCTCTGGCTGATTTCTTCTCTTAGTTTTCATTCTGAGGCAACCATTAATCCTAGGTAATTGTAGCTTTGAACCTATTCTAAATACTCCCTGCCCAATTTAAGATTTTGTGTTTTAGCTTCCCTAGTTACAAGCATTGTTTTGGTTTTCTTTGCATTTACTCTCATTCCTCTTTTATTTAGTTAATTGTTCATAATGTTCATATTCAACTGAAGGTCACATTCTGATTTTCCAAACAGAACTAAATCATCAGCAAATGAAAGCATTGATACATTTACTTGTTTGAGCTTCCACATACTTACATTCATTTTCTTCATTTTTTAGGATACCTTTGCGACTGAATCCATAAATGTGATAAACAAAAGAGGACTTATGATACAACCCTGTCTTACTCCTATATCTACATCAAATTCTTCAGATACATTTCCAGCTACTCTCACTGCACATGTTGGTTTATTGTGAAAACTTTTAATGGCTTCTATTAAATTTTGCTCTACATTGTGTTCTTTTAAGGAATGCCATAGTTCGTCCCTCCTCACAGTGTCAAATGCCTTTTCTAAGTCAATAAAACACAAGTGCAAGTCAATGTTTCTCTCAAGGAATTTTTCTATTATTTGTCTAATTGTAACTATGTGGTCTTGTACACTTCTTCCTGGTCTAAATCCACTCTGATGTTCTTCAATCTGATCCTCTACTCTTTTCCTTAGTCTCATTTCCAGAATCCTGTCATACATTTTTCCTCGTACGCAAAGTGCCTCTATAGTTTGAGCATTCCATAGTTGATCCTTTCTTATGTGTTGGTACTACCGTTCCCTTTTTTCCAGTCGTCTGGCACCTGGTTGGACTTCCATGCTTGTTGGCATATTGCATGTAGTAGTTTGTCTGCCTCTCTCCCTTGGTTTTTAATCATTTCTGGATAAACTTGATCTGCTCCTGGGGCTTTTCCTAATTTCACTTTTCTTATAGCTATATGGATTTCTTCCATTGACATATGTACATCTTCAGCTGTCTCCACTGGATTACTTGATACTCTTATTAATTGATCTTTACTCCTTGTTTCATATGTTCTGGAGGGATTTTGTAATTGGTGAAAATGCTTTCTCCACGTTTCCTTGATTTCGCTGTCTTCTTTCATTATTTCTCCTTTGACATTCTTAATTTGTGGTATTGGGCATGCGTTAGTCTTTCTCATGCTCTTCATTTCCCCCAGAACAGCTTTTGATTTCCTTGATAGCTTTCTTGAAATCTTTGCCCAAACTCTTTCCATTGTTCCTGTTTTGCTTTCCTAACTTCCTCTTTGGCGATAGTTCTTTTATTCACGTAATCTATCCTATCCTCTGGTCTCTTTGTTTGCAAGTATTTATTCCAGGCATCCTTCTTTTCTTTGATCTTAGTCTTGACATTATCATTCCACCATGCTGTTCCTTACCTATGTCCTTTAAATTGTTTCCTACCACAGACCTCTTCAGTACAACTGAGGAGTGTTTCTTTATACATCTGCCACTTTTCTTCTATTGTGCTATCATTCAGATCCATCTGTCTTTCACTGATAAATCTTTTTATCCTAGATTGATATACCTGTTTTACTACTGGTTTATTTAGTTCCTCTATTTTGAGTTTAGTAGCTTTCTTCTCTTTCCTTTTCTGTTTGTTTTCCTCAGTCAGTAATCTCATTTTGGCAATCACTAAGTGATGATCACTAAATATTTCTGCTTCTCTGTTTACTCTTGCATCCAATGTACTGTAAAAAAGGGAGCTGCTAACTATTATGTAGTCTATGATTGACTTTTCACACCCGTCTTCATTTACTCTTGTATATTTGTGGATATCTTTATGAGAAAAAAGGTGTTGGCTATTTTCATGTTATTCTTTAGGCAAAAATCTATGAGTCTCTCTCCATTTGGAGAAGTTGTTGTCTCTCCTTCTTTACCTATTACTCCTCCTGACGTTTCTACATTGTTGCCTACTGTAGCGTTTAAATCTCCTAAAAGCATTAGTTCCTGTTTGGATTTAAGATTCTCTGCAGCTATTTGTAAATCATTTTCGAAGATATCTTTTTCTTCTTTAGTTGCGTCTTCGTTTGGTCCATAAGCTATTAATAATTTAATTTCTCTTCATTCTGGTTTAATATTTACCTCTAATAGCCATGGGCTTATAAATTTCCAACTTTCTAGTAGCTTTTCATGCCTTTTATGCACTAGGAGGCTTACTCCTGCTCTAGCTTTATCTGTGATATCCACTCCTGAGGAGATTAAAATATGATTCGGTCCTACATTTTCTATTCCTTGTCCTTTTTTCTTTGTTATCTACTTTGAATTTTTCCATTTCTTCAACTAATTCTAACTCTTTTCCATTTATTGCCCTAACGTTCCATGTTGCAAAAATCACAGTCCGTGTTCGTTTCCAAGTTCATCTTCCAAAGATCAAGCCGGTTATATTTCTTTTACTTCTCTGAATCAGGTTGTTTTGGATAAGCATGGGATTAGCCCACTGTACCCTCGGTAGATGGTGGGGTTGCCACCTTGAGGCCCCTACCAGGCCTTGTTATTTTCTGTCAGGGTTAACTCCCTTAGCCTTTAGTCATTCAAGACCAGCTTGCAGGGCAGCAGGTTGTTATTTTCTGTCAGGGTTAACTCCCTTAGCCTTCGGTCATTCAAGGCTGGCCTGTAAGGCAGCAGGTTGTTTTCTTTCAGGGTTAACTCCCTTAGCCTTTGGTCAACCAAGACCCGCCTGCAAGGCAACAGGAGACTCGTGGAGGGCAAGATCATCTACTCCCGTACAGGTGCTTACCCGTCCACTGCCCGGGAAATATACAGTAATATATGAATATTGTTCTTTTTTCGTTTTCACACCAACCCAGACCCATACACACAAATAGGCATGGAAATAGTTAGTCCATTTAACGGAGAGTGAGAGAGAGAGTAGCCTTTCCAAAATTTTCACTAATATCGGAACTTGAAATTTAATAGGAAAATGTGATACTCATAATGTATAAAGCAGAAAAAAAAGCGTAAACTTAAGCATAAACTTGGGTGGCAAAGTTTATTTATTTTCTGTTGTTTATTTGTGTTTTTGTTATTTTGGAGTTTTTTTTATATTTTCGTTGGTATTGTTGTATGTATATTTGGGTATAAAAAGAAGCATGACAGATCTTTTTATTGCTTCATACATGTACATGTATTAATAAAGAATTGTTTTCTCTGAAATTTGATTACTAGTATACTTCTGTGCCATATCACAAATTATCCTCAACATTTGAAATAAGATTATCATGTTATGATTGACCTGTTATGTGCGTTAAGTCTCTATGATTCTTTTTTTATAAATAAAAGGGTTCTTAAGATGCCTTCATACTTTTGTTGCATTTGTTTAATTAGATATAGTATGATAGGATCTCTTTCATGTCTCAAGCACAGAATATTATGTTTCGATAGTAATTTAAGTGTCTCAATCATGTGCCCTTCAAAACGGTTATAAATTAAAGTGCCTTCAAGGCCACTATGGCCCATAGAGCCAGAGCTTATTCTGGTTTCTATATCATGAAGCAGAACAGGTGATTATAATCACCTCCTGGACAGGACGTTAGTCTGACACAGGTTTTTACAAGTCAGTGCTTGTACCCATTTGCATCTAGGTCGAGTGCAGAAAATGCGTGTTACGTTTCTTTCCCAAGGAACACAACGTAGAACCTAGTTTTGCTAGAATTTGAACTCGGGACCCTCATGATCCCAAGTCCGTCAGCCTAACCAATCGGCCACCGACATCACGAAAAACTTGGTTGAATTCTATGTTCTTACTTGCAGTCACTAAAAGAGAAAACATTTGGGCCCAAAGACTGTGCGAGATAAAATCATACACATTTGACAGCTGCATTAAATAGTGCATCATGAATAAAAGATGCAACGATATCATCAAACCGAGCCATCTCGTTTATGAAGTAAAGAAAAAGTGAAGCCTCCGAACATATGAAACAAGGAGTAAAGATCAACCAGTAAGAATAACAAATAATCCAGATGAGACAATTGAAGATGTAGAGATCTCAATGGAAGAAATCCAAACAGCTATAAGAAAAGTGAAATTAGGAAATGCTATACGAAAAAAAAACTAGGAAAGGCCCAGGAGCAGATCAAATTTATCCAGAAATGATTAAAAAGCAAGGGAGAGAGGCAGACAAACTACTACATGCAATATGTTAACAAGCATTGAAGTCCAAACAGGTGCCAGACGACTGAAAAGGGGAACTGTAGTACCAATACACAAGAAAGGATCAACCATGGAATGCTCAAACTATAGAGGGATATCACTACTTAGCGTTCCAGGAAAAGTGTATGCCAGGATTCTGGAAATGAGACTAAGGAAAAGAGTAGAGGATCAGATTGAAGAGCATCAGAGTGGATTTAGACCAGGAAGAAGTGTACAAGATCACATATTTACAATTAGACAAATAATAGAAAAATTCCTTGAGAGAAACATTGACTTGCACCTGTGTTTTATTGACTTAGACAAGGCATTTGATGGTTTGGGCATGTTAACAGAATGAGTGACAATAGAATAGCTAAATCAGTATATAGTGCTAAAACTCAAGGTAAAAGACCAAAAGGCAGGCCTCGGAGAAAGTGGGATGAAGATATAAAAGAGGCATTAACGCAAAGAAGATATAAAAAGAGGCATTAACGCAAAGAAATTTAACTTTTTTGGAAGGAAACAGAAACTGTCAGGACAGGGCAGCCTGGAGAAAGTTCATTTTGGGCATCTAAAACCCATACACCGGAAGGTAG
Source organism: Doris montereyensis (assembly GCA_037039925.1). Classification (NCBI taxonomy): domain Eukaryota; kingdom Metazoa; phylum Mollusca; class Gastropoda; order Nudibranchia; family Dorididae; genus Doris; species Doris montereyensis. The sequence continues at coordinate 305,792 of JAXRKP010000156.1, read as the reverse complement.
AATGGGAGCTGATAAAGAAAGACAACAAAAATACTAGTAACTAGGGAAGTTAAAACATAAAACCTTAAACTGGGCAGAGAGAAATTAGAACAAGTTCAAAACTAAAATATCCTTACATTATTATGAGTAATAATTAACTCAGAGGGGAGACTAAGAAGAAATAAGCCAGAGAATCCAAAACGGCAATGACAAACCCATCTAGGAAAGGCATTTATAGGTAAACAAGAACTGTCAACAAAAACCAAATTGGTAGTAAATAGCACAATTTATTGTCCTACTCTCCTTTGTGGGGTGTAACCTGGACCTCAGACAGTACAGATTACAGTAGAGTACAGGCAGCTGAAATGAAATGTCTCAGACTCAGAAGAGTGCTGGTACTAGGGAAAATAAAAGAGACAAAATCAGAAACACAACAATAAGAGACGAAACCAAAACAGGTGGCATTAAAACCAAGATAGAAATAAATCAACAGGTACACCACCTTAGCACCTGGGCATATAAACAGAATGGCAAGAGAATAGCTAGATCAGTATATAATGCTAAAACCTAAAGTAAAAGATCAGAAGGTAGACCTCGGAGAAAATGGGACGTGAATATAAAAGAGGCAATCTAAGCAAGGAAATTTAACCTTCATAGAAGGAAAACAGAAAATGTCAGGATAGGGTAGCATGGAGAGAGATCATTTCGGGTATCTAAACTCATACACGAGAAGGTAGAATTGGAATTAGTAAAGAAAGAAAGAAAAAAAAAAGTAAAGTTCCTTCAGGCCCTTACTTACAGGCCATAGAGTCGGATCTTATAACGGTGTTTATACCGTGAAGCATAACAGGTGATAGTCATCACTACCTCCTCAACAGGACGCTATTCTGACGTATGTTGGTTTTTTTTTTACTACCAAGCTAGTGCTTGTACTCATGTGCACCGGAGTCGAGTGTGGAAGATGCGTGTTAATTAAGTGTATTTCCCAAGGAACACAACGTCGGATTTAGCCTTGCTAGGCTTCGAACCCGAGACGCTACACACATCCCATTTATGAAGAAGCCAACTAATTGCATATAATATGTAATGATGCAAGTTGTCAGTGACATTGACAAATACACGCCGTTGCTTGTCTCCACGAAGCAAAAGTAACTGCTCTGATGAGGGAGTCTGATTTGGAGCCATGGCTTACTGTCCAAAATTGTGCCACGAATATGGTACCTAGAGTATGCGCGTAGAGGCAAATCCAGGAAGTCATATTGACATCACACCAAGGATTGGAATAAGTCATGTCGTTCTTAAGATTTGACTACTGCCAGTCCGTGGAGACCTCGAGAGAGGGTACAGTTTGACTTTGACTTTGGTTTGACTGTGGACCGATCATTTTGTTATTGATGAGTAATCTATTTAGGCTCACACATTTACCCATGCATTCTATTAACAATCTCTCCCGCCCCCGCCCCCCTCTCTCTCTCTCTCTCTCTCTCTCTCTCTCTCTCTCTCTCTCTCTCTCTCTCTCTCTCTCTCTCTAATATTACAGAGAGTTAGTGAGTGAGTGAGTAAGAGAGTGTGTATGTGTGTGTGAGAGAGAGAGAGAGAGAGAGAGAGAGAGAGAGAGACAGACAGACAGACAGACAGACAGAGAGGAGAGAGAGAGAGAGAGAGAGAGAGAGAGAGAGAGAGAGAGAGAGAGAGAGAGAGAGAGAGAGAGAGAGAGAGAGAGAGAGAGAGAGAGAGAGAGAGACTTAGAGAGCAAGCATACACTATAAAACGACGAAAAACAGAAAGAGAAGGAAAGGGAGAAGGAGACGAAGTTTAAAAACACGTTGAAAAATAAGAGTATGAAGGCGAAACCAAAAAAGAACAAAAAGTGCCCAAGGTACCCACTTAATTTAATACGATGGAATAAGTACCCTACGTGCACCCCCCTCTCCTTCCCATTCTCGACAACTTCTGTTAGGGGTAGCAAACGTTTCTACCTCCTTCCAGTAAAAAAGCCAAATGACCGCGACGTGTCAAAGAAAACTCAAAACAAGATACATATAGCAACACTTAATACTTATTGATTGAATAAGTGGACAGAAAAACATAAATTTTCATAATGAATCCTTTACTTGAGACAAAGGATAGACATACCGGTAAATTAGATATACCGAGGTTGGTTGGAACACCAGATTAAAGGGGTATCACGAAGCTTGATATACTACACTACTACTAGTAGCCTTCTATCATAATCTAAAGAAGTAAACAAGAGAAGATAGCGCAATTTGCGTACGGTATCGGCAGTTTTGTTATATGAATATTTTGTTTTTAATGGAGCCCATTGAACTCAGGGTAATAATGGAACGAAATTGATTAAATTCTTGGTAGGCACTGGGAACAGATGTTGTGAATACTATTCAAATGAGTAAATAACGGGGGTGGGGGGGGGGGGGGGTGGGGACGTCTTTTGAAGTGGGAGAATAGAAATACTGGTATCGAAAAGCCATGAGGGAACCAAATTTAAGAAATTTGGCGATAAGGCCTAATTTCAGGTTTCAGAGTCCAAGCAATACCGTTTTTCCTAATCTTTACTTGTATTTGTACGTTACTGTCTCGCTTTCTGTCTGGTCTTTCACAACCATTGTTTGTTTGTTTTTTTGGTGATTTTTTGTTATTGTTGTCTGATTTGAATGGTATTTTAATTTTGCTTCTTTGTAATATCCAGTAATATCTTTAAAAATATGGATATAATCCACAGAAAACACCCCGGAACATTATCGGCGTCCACTGGCCTGCTAAAAATCAGCAACCAAGATATGGATGACCGTTGCAGAATCTTGCAGTATGTCATAGAATCAAAGAGCAAATGTAGAAGCTACTCGGGTATATACTAAAAAGAGAGGATGCAATTCGGTCCAAGCAGCAATGCAATACTTTGAAAAAAGCACAAAATATAGACGAAGACCTCCAACAACACTACCAATCATACCAAACCAAAACCTAAGACACTACAAGAAAAACATCAAAACAACGCTTTCAGCTGTCGTTTCCGAAAATAAACAAATGACATTGTTACCAGCATAACTCGAATCAAGAAAAGACTTAACAACATTAATTAATGAACAAAGCACAAGAAGGAGACACATGAAAACTCATGAAACTGGTACTTGCGACTGCGATGATCATCATCTCTGTAATATTACATAATGGGCCACCTTTATTTCCCTCTAGATGTATTTCGTGTCGGCCAACTTCATGTTTCTCTTATTTCACGCTACCTTACAACTCAAATTCAGATTTATATAGATAATTTACGATTATAAAGGGCGGTGACAGTGTTGAGCGCGTGATCCTGATTTTCAGAGTTATCTCGCTTCCCCGTAGAGTCGGCTATGTCGATAATGGCGGCGCCCCAGCAAATACGTGATTATCATTAGAAGATCTACATTCTAGATCTAGAGGTGTCTAACCACATTTTAGATTTATTTAGAGTGGCGTTTTTCTATAGCCACTTTAAAAGATTCTGTCTGCTCGGAAAACGTTTATGAAAACATAGGCTAGATCTTACTAACGTTACTGCACAACATAGATCTAGATCTAGACTCCAGATTAGATCTACAACAGGGAACCATAAAAGTGGGTAAGAAGAGTGAGAGTATTGAGAGCAGATTTGTGAGAGATTATTTGATTCTAGATCTGATTGCCAACCCACCCTTAACTGTCGTCAGTGTTCTAAATTATTGAAATATTTGTGTTGCTATTTGATGTGTTCAACAGTCAAGTCAATGATTAGTGAGAGCGAGAAAGTAAAAGATATAGATCTAGATCTAGAGAAATGGAAGGATAGAGATGAAGTAGACACAGAGAGAGATAAACACACTGATACAATGCACGGTGGTGTGAGATTACATTTTGTTTTCATCTCTGCTTTTCCGAGTCTTAACTGTTTCCCTTTTCAGAACTCTTTCTGATCTTTAATTGTTATCATATTATTATTTAATGCTTTTTAAAAGTTGTAAAACTTTTATTAGAATTTTCAGTTATTAATTTATAAATGGAACTTGTATCATGGTCAAAATAAAACTTCTATCTAGAGTGGTGTATCGTTAACATGGCTATTACATCAGTACAGCTGGTCAGTTCTATTTGGTGTGTCTGTTAAAAGTTCTCTTTATCTCAATAATTCAATAATTCTTTTAATAAGTCCTTTTCAGGTAAAATTTTTAATTTCAATAAAAATAAGGCCAGCACAATTCGCAATGAATGATAAATGGACGCCGGAAAGAAAACGCTGTTAGTCATTAATGACTGAATGGACCTTGGAACTATTTGTCATTAATCATGAATGATGGTCCTCAGCATGATGCCAGAAAATGACGAAAAGATTTTATGAATCATAACAAAAATCAGTAATACCATAGTATTTCCCCCTGGTTTTGACAATTCAACATCAGATGTAGATCTCTAAGAACTCCTTAACCCAAGTGGAGCTACTCATTTCATTACTCACCTGTGTGTTCGTGATTCGCTTTGTCTAGACAATTCTTACGTCAGGGGGTGGGGTTGCCAATTGGTCTAATAGCTGGTTCCTGTGTTTTTTTGCTGTGATATATGGATTAAAAATCCTCATAACTTTATAACTTTTATGATGTTTAGATGTGAAACCTACATATATATTTTATAAAGTGTTATTAATAAGCTAAGTAAGACTGTTGAGTTTGAAAGAGTCCATACCCTAAAGCCATGATTAAATAAGGAGTAAAATACGATTGGCAGCTGTGGTCAATTTGCGTAAGAATAGCCCCTACAATGTTTCCTCTATTATCGCGTCGAAATTGCAACACATTGTCTCTTTGTAGGATCAGATCAATAATACACACCAAACCCCATGCTATTTGTAAACAGAAGATACTATTTTAGTGTAAAGGGGTGGTCAAGAGAATTCACTTCATTAAAATCTTTTCGTTCTCTGTAACAGAAAGGTCTATTCTTCGCATGATCTTGAAACCTAACACTTCCTATCTACTTGGACTCAATGAAGATTCACTAATCCGTGAAGCAAACATAAATTTTCTCTTATATGATTGGCTGACCAATCAGAAAGCTAGTTTTAAACTTTATTTGAGTCAGAGTGGAAATACAATGAAAATAGACACAGTATGAGGGCATCCCCCGATCCACACGGAAATATACGGCCTTCGCACGGCACGGTTTGCAGGAGGAAGACAGATATAGCTGGCCTACACAGTTTGTTAAGGAAGGATCAAAATAGCTGGTCGCCGCATACAGGTGTTAAGATGTGATGTCCCGTTTGACCGAGAAATGAATATAACTAATAGCAATTAATGGTGAATTGTCACTTTGTAATTTAAGTATATCTATGTTATTTGTACCATACAAAAACTAAAAAGAATCTGTTATGATTGTAATTTGTCTTATAGTGGGTGGCTGTTTTGCTGTTAAATGTAGCTAAACTGATGTTATAGTGGCTGTTATAAGGGAAATTTAGGATATTCCTTAGCATCCAACAATCAAAATGCAGTTTACATAAACATGTCATTATATTTATTGCAAGATTAACTATGTTTAGATATCTTCCAGCACCATAGCATGATTTATTGACACAAATTCTGAACTTTCCACGACCTCTACTTCCGGCCGTTAAGTAGCTGAACTGACCACTCTAGATCTGGATTTAATTGGATAATATACATATTAGGATTGAATGAGAAATGGAAGGACACATGAAGTATGCAGAGAAAGAGAAAAACACTGATACACATAATAGTATGAGATCCCTTTTTTTTGTCATCACAGAGATACTCACAGGAAAGCAGAGAATCTCTGCTTTCCTGTGTGTTAACAGTTTGCCTCTTTAAAACTCCTAATCTTTAATAATATTAATTGCCATCATATTGTGTTGGGCTTTTTTTGTTTTTTTTAATTTTTAGTTTAGTAGTTAATGAGACTTGTAGGGTCAAAATAATATTTAGATCTAGATTTAAATGGATCTTAAACATATTAAGATTGATTGAGAGCAGTCATGTAGATAAAATCTGTAACATTCTTGGCATTATATATCCAAACTTAGCATCAGTGCTCGGGCTCGGTAGATTTTAATGCTTGAATTCGGTATATCTTCAGCCTTTTTGGTGATGTTTTAAATTTCAGATTTCTACCTCAACGTTTTAAAGACTGCTCATTGCTGTTGCTGAAAAAAATGTTTAATTGGAATGCTCAGGCGATGGCTGGGCAAAGATTCCCCATGCCCCAGCAGCAGATGATTCCTTTTGCCCCACCCTCACACATGCCTCCTGCGCCCCGGCGGTGGGATGCCCTTTCAACAGTGGATCCCTGGTCAAGGACCGCCAATGCCTCATCCTGCAGGAGTGCATCATACATGGCCCCTACCACCTCAGGCAATGATTCCCATGTCTGGAAATATGATGGGGGCTTTTCCACCAATGGCTCAGTTCCAATCGTCAACAGACGAGAAACCACCTTTGCCTGCTGAACCTCCTCCTCCGTTACCAAGTTCGGAAGAAAGGGTAGGCTTTTGCTCTTATACCACGAGAAGCTAAGTGTAATATTTCTTCAAAAGGGGAAAAAAGTATTAAGATTTTTTTTTAAAAAGGAGTGCAATACAAGTAAACTACAGGACAATAAATGAAGTAATGCATGCATTGCTGTCTGATAATAACACAGCATAATTATAATAGTTTAATAGTCTTATCTAGTTTTGCTTCATACTAAGTGTACAATGTATTACACATGACATTTGTTTCTAATAATTTATCATGATCATCACATGTCCCGTAACCCTTCAGGGTCTAGATGGACAGTCACTTCCACTTTCCTTGGTTGTGGTTCATGGTTTTAGTCTGAGAGAAGCTCTTCCCTGTCTACTCCGTTATATTGTCTTTCCATCTTTCTTTTTTTCTGTCTTCCTCTTCTCCTCTTTCCCTTTGTGGGTCCTTACAGTGCAGGGTAAGTTTGAAGAGACTAAATAAATACTCAAGCTAAATGTACTGCAGTTAGAATGTCATTTCCATTTCATTTTATCTCTATTAGACATTGTCACATTCAATTTTCATTCCTGAATAAATAGGGTTTAATCTCATACGTAGATCTTAGTTTTATCTTGTTTTAGTATTATTTCATCATCTCTTGACAGAGGATATTTTCCTAAATTTATCTTTCTCATTTTTCTCTCTGTCATGAAAGCCTCCATTACCTCCTGTGGAACCTATTGTGCAATTACCTAAGAAAACCCCTCCACAGCCTCCTCCAGGTAACACCATAATACATTGTATTCAAATTAAGCTTTCCTTTTTTAAGTCTGTCAAATTATGAATGTTTTAGAACAGAATTTAATAAAGAAATTGAATAGTTAGTAATGTAAAGTAAGCTGATGGCGATTATTTAAGATATTTTTAGGCACTGTTTCAAAGATGTGCTTTTTTGCTATGAATGAAGTTTTACTTTTGTTTCATTTCTTTTTAATTTTCCCATACAACCTTAATTTTTACATACATAAATGATTACTTGATTTTCTAGAATTCATTTGTCTTAAATCCTTTTATGATAAAACATGGAAGAATAGATTAAGATTCATTTATCACACTGTACAGCTTCTAGCACTTTTAAACCACCTTAGCTTGCTTTGTGCATGTTTCCAGAGTGAAAAGAATACCATTTTAGAACATGTAAATAATTATAGATATAAAAAAAGCAATCCAAGAAACAGGGACATGTTAAGAGTGTTGACCAAGTAAAGGGGACTCGGTAGTCCAGAAACAAGGTATTGGCTTCTCAACCAAAAAGTGGTGGGTTCAAGCCCCGACAGGTTGAAAAGTTTTCTTTAACTTCTTTCAAGTAAAACCTACCCACCTGGTCTAGGAGATGGATCGACACCTAGTCCTATTGGAGACAGACAATAAAAAGGAGGTCCCGTCTACATATCACAGCACTCTGTACTTGTTAAAGATCCCTTGGCTGTTTACAGGGCAGTCCGGACAAAATTAAAAATCCTACAAACAACCTCTATATCACCTAAGTTGTGGATGTGGGTAAAATCAAATCAAATTGTTTAAAAATCAAGCAAAACGTTATATTTTCCCCAGACCCAGCTGTTGTAGCTGAATTAGAGAGATTGAAGAAGGAAGAGCAAGTTTTCACAGAGCAGTACACAGACTGGAAGAAACAATATGATGACTGGAGGGAACAAAATGAAAGTGAGATATTTCGTCTCATTGATTGATGCTGTGTCAAGATATGTGATGCAAAGGGGGGCACATACTGTTTAGGCATAGCTTAAGTTGTCAAAATTCACATTCGGTATCCTTTGTGAAAATAGCCATATAGGAGTTGGGGTGGGGAAAGGATTGGAGAATGATTTTGTTTTAATTTATTGGAAAGGCTCTTCCCTCTAAGACAGTTTGCAAATATTATTGAGATTAGGTCACTGGCTATCTGACAAACTCATAAATAAGTAAAGCATTCTTATGGACAGTTAGGTGCTGCAAGGTTCTCTCTCCTGCAGCACTTTGTGTCTCCTGGCTCTAGCTGGTGGGTTCTATCATCATTGAATGGAAATGTTTTTGCATTAGTTTGTCCACTTTGTGTGATTCAATGAGGCGTTTAGCTCCTACTGCCAATCTGTCCCATGATGCATCGCACAATCTCCCAGATCGGTGGTGGCTGTTTTTTACTAATGCTTTTCATTGTATAGTGACAGCAGACGACGGAAGCACGCGTTCACTTTAACACTTAAATGTTATCTATCTAGTCATGTGAATCAACACGACTAGATTTATTTAGATATACATCATTAAATTGTGGAAAAATAGTTACTATGGCATCTCCGAAATCTATGCGTGTCATGTCACGACTTATTCTTGCCAGTGCCAGCAGGGATAGTAGAGCGCTAGATCTACTTATTTGTACTTGTATTTTCGCCCTTTTGAACTTTAGAAATCTATATTTCTCAAGTCTGACTATCTTGTGTTGCCATAGAATTCAGGGATGTAAATCTTTCAGATTTCCTCTGATTTCAGATTATTTAAGGTTTTCTAGTTTTAACATATTTTTCTCTTAAGTTTCCTTTCTTCCCTTTTACTAAAATACTCTATGTTCGCTGTTATGAAAAGGTGAGATGGTTTAGCAAACAGGATAAAATTACCGACTCCAGGCCCATCGCCGATTTGTATACTAATCATCAGCGGAAGCATGTTGCTTTATTTAAACTTTCACTTTGACTTTCACGATGAACTACAATTTCCACACTGATCCATGAGGCCCTACTACTCACACAAGAAGATTTCAGATTTAAAAATCGGAACCTTCAGATTTTGCAGATGTTTTAGTCTGAAATCTACTAATGCATTTGTTGTGGAAATAACCTTTCGCGCAAAGGATTTTGGGATAGATTTAGACAATGTTGAGATACACTGACTTACCTCTCTGCAGTCGTACGATTCAGTTGTTAATGTGACGTGCGGTCGACGATTTTTCATTCTTTCATTTCAGGAAAATCAAAGCTAAGTTATTTTGAATTTCCTATTGAGTTATTTGCAAAGGATTTTGGGATAGATTTAGACAATGTTGAGATGCACTGACTTACCTCTCTGCAGTCGTACGATTCAGTTGTTAATGTGACGTGTGGTCGACGATTTTTCATTCTTTCATTTCAGGAAAATCGAAGCTAAGTTATTTTGAATTTCCTATTGAGTTATTTGCGATTTATATTATAATCCTATTTGTGGATTATGTGATTTAATAGTCTAATCTAGATCTAGAGCTAGACAATGTTATTAAGATTGATCTGCTTGAGTGAAGTGACCTAGATTCTTTATCTGTAAGATTTAGATCTAGATTTTTATTATGACGGCTTAACAGCCCTAGATCTAAGCCGTAGTTTCTTGCTCTGCGTTCCAGAGAATTTAAGATCTAGATTCTAGTTGGATAGAGAGATCTTGAAAATAAGCGTGCGTGTTGTTGATCTAGACTCTTCTAGTCTAGATTTAGATTCTTCTAGATTTAGATTTTAGACAGACAGGCTATTTTATGATAGATCTGGATTCAATCTAGTAAGATTTATATAAGATATATCTAGATCTAAGTCTAATTGTTATCTAAAGGCCTAGAAACTACTACGAGACTAGATTTAGATTACTAGGTCTAGAATTTGTCGCACCCATTTTCTTCAATAACTTTAGTAGAGTTAAAGTTAGATTTCTAGATCTACTTGGTAGCCTAGTTAATAGAATCATATTTGATTTAGAATTTTGCTATAACTGTTATAATAACAAACAAATCTTCAAAACAACTAACTCTAGATCTAGGTTAAAGGTAAGCTAGCTCCAGAATGTAGATCTAGACAATTTAACAAATTGGGGATGACTTGTCAAAACTTTAGGTTTAATGATCAGGATTCACCAGGAGATGTGATTCATATAGATCTAAGTTCTATGTCTAAAAACAAATTATTATTTGCATTATTAGAATGATTATTAACAAGAGTAGAAATGGTAGCAGTTGTTATACTGCACTTGTAATAACATTATTATTTATGAACAATGATGTGGGGTACTCACTGCCCTCGTATTTTACTATAATTATGGAAGAGCTTCAGGCTCCACACTAAAGAGCTGCCACTGATCTGTTTCTGAAACAAGGGCAGATAATTTTGTGCGCTTAACGCCCCATTCGGTCTGTATTCTCTGTGACCAGCCTGTACCAAACTGGGTTGTCAACCAATGCTCAGCATTTCATTAGTCATTGAAGACAAATCCCTGCTTGTCTCACAGTAAAGAAGTTCATATACACACTCATCCAATCAAAAACAGACTGAACAAGAAGAAAAAAAAAAAACCCATTTGAATCTTAATTGTTTGTTTTAATAGCATAGAATAGATTGTTTTGACTTTGTTACAAAGCAACATCAAAGGCATCATTTTCTTGTCACCAAAAGACTGTATTTTGATGGCATAACTGTTCAGGTATTCCTGTGAACCTCTTCGTTTGGTCTATTGGAGCTCATTCTCCTCAAGCATGCCCAACCTCTTGATCATTTATTATAAACACTTTCATGATGTCATTTTCATCATAATGTTTCATAATTTTCATGCAACAGTGTAAGGAAAAGAGCAGGAGTAGTAGCTTTCAACAGTTGCAAAAAATTTAAGAGTGTGTGCAATTGTCTAAAAGAGCTGCAATTTCCAGAAGAAATAAGTGTGTCGTGGGCAAGCCCCAGATAGATCTAGAGGGCAGACGTGTCTCAATTAAATCATTCAAGTGTCTTCCTGATAGCTATAACATGATGTAAATAATGTGAAGGCAACTGTTTTAGTTTTATTGTCATTTAATGGCAGGCTTGTTGGGTTCAGATGACTGAGAAATACTGGGTATTTTTATACATAAGTAAAAAGAAATCACTGTGTTTGTAATATTTGAAGTAGGTACATAATTTTTAAAAATATTCTCTTCAGAACAAAAAATAATATTCCTGTTGATGATGGTAGTTTCTGCATTTAGAATTTAATTTATTCTGGAATAAAAATGATCAAAAATAGGAACAATAAAAACTTTTTTTCAAGGAAATGAATGGACAATTGGCGTGCTACTGGTAGGTCCTACTTCTTTCCTTTCACTCTTTTCCTTATCTTTCATCTTGCTGTTTCTCTACTTAATTCACCCTAACATCACTGCATATGGGAAACAAACAAATCAATGCAACGACACATCTTCTATCAGCTGTTTCATTAGTAGATTTAGATTCAGACATATACATCAAGTACAGTAGTCGCTGGATAAACGCACACCCTTTGGGCACTGAGAAAAGCGTGCATTTATGCGTACCGTGTATTCATGTGAAGTCACTGGGAGATAACTCTTTAAATGTAACAGATTCATGGATTATTATTGATTACGCTCATTTACTATGCACATTAGCATGACAGGTTAATGTCAGTGTGTAAGTGTAATACTAATTGCTTGCTCGCTTTAGTTTTGTATTTCTATTTGCCATCTCGGAAAGCAGATCAGAAGTCATGCAAATTTTCGGAAGGTGATGCTTTGGTTCGTCTCAGAAAAAGTGACGGCGCTCAAAGGCAGATCTAGATTTATCAACAAACCCTCTAACTACGTACATTCGAACTCAAGAGTCAATCACTCATAGTTTGTGAACATTAAGCCGTGCCCTTAAATCCTTATTCTCTTTCGGCGAGTGTGTACATCACCTGTCAGTGTCACCAATCGTAGTCTATACAATTCCATTGCATGCTCACTGCCGCAGCCAATCATATCGCACTCTGGGTTAATCGATAAATTCACAATACACAAAATAATGTCTTGACGGCCAGCCTTTGACTTTGATCATCGAGAAATCAGAGACTAGAAGGAGCGGGATAGACAGTGTAGACAGACATGACATAAGACCGTCTGACACCTTCGTCTGGGTAGTGCTCGGACAGACAACGAAGCTAGACAGTACCATCTATTCTCACATTATTGTTATTTCTGACAAAAATTCAACAAAAGACTCATTTTAAGGCCTCTAATGGATGGGTATGAAGTTGCATTACAGGGAAAAGGTGTGCCTTTAGGCGTGTCGACTGTGTCTTTACACGTCCAGCGACTACTATATCTGGCTTCTCATTAGATGATCCAGCAACATAAAGATTAGTATATGATGGCTCAGAATCAGATTCACTTGTAGATTTAGATCTGAATCTTTTGTTTTCAAGGGCTCATTCATTGACTACTAGAACTGTATCCGTCCATTTTCAAATCCTTACAAAGGACACACTAACCGATACTAGTTTTATACCATGTCTCCATAAGCATGATTCGACTGTACTTGTGAGAAATGCTGACACTGAAAGGTATCGGGAAGTAGTAGAGAGGAAGTTGAGAAGGACTTTGAATGAAATGGCCTGCTGGGGGATAAATAATGTACAATCGGTGAGCTTCTGTAGACTTGACATATTTGTTTTGATCAGTCTTTCAAATACAACTTAAACATATTGATTTTCCTGTCATCTATGATAATAACTTTGCTTATAATTTGTGTAGTGATGCTGGTAACCTAGTGAAGAATTTAGGATCGACAGGTAATAGATTAATAGACAATTGATAAACTACAGATCTTGTTCATGAAAAGGATCTCAGAATGTAGTTTTAATAATAGAATCCTTGTCTTTTGTAGGTCATCCAAACAGAGAGCAATACCAACAGTATTTAGAACAATGGAAGACGTATGAAAAGCAGATGGAGGCTAGGAGGGAAAACATATTATCTGAGAAAGAAGATCTACTGAAAAAGTTAAATAGAACTGAAGCGGATCAATCGTCATCATCAGGCCTTGGCCGTCCAGACAAACTAACACCCCAAGGTCAACAATTCTCAACACCAAGTAAGGAAACAGGTCCCAACAGGACGAGTCGCCATGATGATGATGAAAAGGGGGAAGAAGACATGAACATAGATGACGAGGATAGTGACGTTGGAGGCATCATTGAAAGTACAGACGGTCAACAAGGTCAACAAGCCAACAACACGTGGCAGCAGAGTGGTAATCAGGTTAAAAAAGATGACTTTCGTGCAACCAGTTCTCAAGGGAATGTTGAAGTTTGGGACTTTGGTCAAACAGAAGGATCGCAAGGGGCCTCCAGTGGAGTATCATCTGCACAAGATGACGATAAGAGACTCAGAAACAATAATACTGGATCCAATAATACTGGAACAGCTAACACTAGCTTTCCCGGTAGTTCTCAGCAGAGTGGTCCCTCAGACTCTGATAGGCGCTGAAACTGATGCCCCAGATGCTGTTCACAAATTTGATGATGTTCAAGGAGGCAGCTTTGATCGTGCTGATTTTACACGTGGTAGAGGAGCTGATCGTGGATTCTTGTACAACAGAGGAGGGAGAGGTGCGTTTGAAGGGGAAAGGGGAGGGTTTGAAAGAGGCAGAGGGGATTTGGTAGGGGCATGATGAAAAGAGGTGGATTTGATGGCAGTGTAGAACATAGTGAAGGCGGTAGAGAAGGTTTTGAGGACAGCACAGCTTTTACAAAGTGGATGGCTTTAACAGGGGCAGAGGCAGAGGTGGCTTTGATAGTGAAAGAGGTAAATGTGGCTTTGACAGTGGCAGAGGAAATAGAGGTGGCTTTGAAGGTGGAAGAGGAGCAAGAGGTGGCTTTGACTTTGAAAGTGGGAGAGGAGGTAGAGGCGGCTTTGAAGGCAGGAGAGGAGGTAGAAGTCGATTTGAAGAAAGAAGTGGAGAAAATGAAAACGATGGAGGTGGCTTTGAGGAAGGAGGTGGATTTGAGGGTGTAAGAAGTAGCTTTGAAGGAGGCAGGGAGGGTTTGAAGGAAGCAGAGGTGGTTTTGAAGGAGGAAGAGGAGGTTTTGAAGGAGGAAGAGGAGGTTTTGAAGGAGGAAGAGGAGGTTTTGAAGGAGGAAGAGGTGGTTTTGAAGGAGGCAGGGAGGCTTTCAAGGCAGCAGAGGTTTTGAGGGAGGCAGAGGAGGTTTTGAAGGAGGTAGAGGAGGTTTTGAAGGAGGCAGAGGAGGTTTTGAAGGAGGCAGAGGAGGTTTTGAAGGAGGAAGAGGAGGTTTTGAAGGAGGAAGAAGTGGTTTTGAAGGAGGAAGAAGTGGTTTTGAAGGAGGAAGAGGAGGTTTTGAAGGAGGAAGAGGAGGTTTTGAAGGAGGCAGAGGTGGTCGAGGAGGTTTTGAAGGAAGAAGAGGTGGTCAAGGAGGCTTTGAAGAAGGCAGGGGTGGTCGAGAAGGTTTTGAAGGAGGAAGAGGAGGTTCTGAAAGTGGTCGGGGGGTTTTGAAGGAGGCAGAGGTGGTGGTGGTCGGGGAGGTTTTGAAGGAGGTAGAAGTGATTTTGAAAGCGGAAGAGGAAGTTTCAATGGAGGTAGAGGAGGGTTTGAAGACGAAAGAGGAGGTTTCAAGGAGGGAGAGGTAGAGGTGGTTTTGAAGGTAGGAGAGGCGGTTTTGAAGGAGGAAGAGGGGGCTTTGAATCTGGCGTAGGCGATTTTGATGGTAGGGAAGGAGCTTTTGAAGGAGAAAGCGAAGGTTTGGAAGGAAGTAGAAACGAATTTGAAAGTAGCAGGGGTGGTTTTGACAGAGGCCGAGGAAGTAGAGGTGGCTTTGATAGAGGCAGAGGTAGTGCTGAGGCACAGCGAGGTAGAGGTGGTTATGGAAGAGGAAGGGGGGCTTTGATGGCGCAAGGGACTCATCAGTGGAAGAGTGGGGCGATTTTGAAGGAGCCAACATCGGTTTTGGTGATAGCCGAGGCCGGTTCCAAAGAGGAAGGGCTGGTCCATTTCAGGGGCCGGGTAGGGGCAGGGTAAGAGGGAGCTACGAAAGAGGAAGAGGAAATTTTCAACGGGAAGAGGGCGTTATGAAGGAAATTGGGGAAACCCAGATGGAGAGATGCGTGGTTATAATGAGGATCAGGAAAGTTTTCCTGAAGATCCTTATGGACGGCAAAATGACCAAGGGGGTAATGAAGATGCTGGTCAGTTCTTTGATCATCCGCCTGGGGCAAGGGGTGGACATTATGGCCAAAGAGGAAGGAGACTAAGTGCTCACCAGGAATTTGAAGGACATTCTGAATTCAGAGAAGGTGGTGATAATCAGAGTTTCGATGCTGGTTATGGACCCAATCAGCGCGGGCAAAGGGCCAGGGAGGCCCTCACAGAGGAGGTGGAAATAGAGGACCCTGGCTGGGCAATCAAGATGGACCAGATCAGCAGTCTGATTCCCTGGGACCACGAAGCTTTGGTTCAGAAAAGCAAGAATTCCAGGATTCATCCGCTAACTGGAGAAATCGGCCAATGGATGGGCAAAATGCTGGCCAAGGAACAGGCGGAGACAACACGGCTCAGGTATTTCTCTCTTTCTTTATATTTACATGTGTCCCGAAACCCATAAAGTGCAATTTTCAGTTCTCGTCTGCTAGAAGAATTCTTGTTAGTCATAAATTTTTATTTAGAGTCTAAATAGAAAGAAAAGAGAAGACTACAGAGTAGTTGACATTGTTTGTATAAGAAACTCAAGGCATTGCACCAAGCTGCATGAATATATTGTCCTTTCATTTAAGTTTCGTTATAAAATCCATTCAAGAGTTAATGATTTTCTTTTCCTCAGGATGCTAATTTCTCTGGCCCCAGGGGTCAAAATGAAGAAAGACCCCAATGAAAAGAGGTCGATTTGAATTAGAATTTGATGATCGCAAAAGAGGTGATGACAGGGTAAGTAACATCAAGTGTTAATTGATTGAAATACAATTCTTTCTTATCCTTTTGATATTAGGTGAATAATGTTCTGCTTTTATTTCTTCATATCAGCGTTCCATTTATCTATTTATTTAGGTACTCCTGATTTGAGTTTGTTTAGCTGTTTGTGTCCTTTACTGCTGCATTCTGCTGGCTCTGGGAATCTTATATTGCTGCTCTACTACTTGTCACATCGTCATTTTATGTTCTTTCATGCACTCAGTTGGTTTGGATTTGATTTGATTTTACCGAAATCCACACC
This sequence comes from Doris montereyensis, assembly GCA_037039925.1. NCBI lineage: Eukaryota > Metazoa > Mollusca > Gastropoda > Nudibranchia > Dorididae > Doris > Doris montereyensis. The sequence continues at coordinate 289,287 of JAXRKP010000156.1, read as the reverse complement.
TCAGGTGATCTCAGGGATTTTGGTAGGATTTTAATTTTGCTCGGATGGCTCTGTTAACAGCCAGGTGACACTTAACGTGGCACAGACTGTTGTGATCTGATCTGCACATGAGCAAATCTTATTATCATACATCTCTGATGGGACTAGGTGTCAATTCACCTACTTGGAAGGGAGGGGGGGTAGATTTTACTCGAAAAACTAAAAAACATTTTTTGACATGTCGGTGCACGAACCCGCAACCTTTTAGTTGAGATGTAGGCATTTTACTTCTGGACCACCTTATTCTCCACACTCGTAGGAACTCTGTTTACTTACCCCATACGTAAAACAGGTTTTGTATTACAATCTTTTTTTTTCTTATGTTAATAAACGTACATGATTTTGGACAGCTTTTTTTCTTGAAATAAGCTAAATGGTTGCATGGAAAGAGATCTCATACCAAGAATTACAATTTGGATGGTTCCACCTCTCTCTGCAAGAAGCCCATACCACCTATTTACTTTATACAGTCAAAGTCGCTGGAACAGCACCGTTCCACGGAAATTGTTCCCATTAAGCAGCATCCATTTATGGAATGACCTATAGGGCATTATACATGTAAATGATAATGATAGATGGTACAGGTACGCTCATTTTTCTATACACAGTGTTTTATAAATATATATATATTATTGGTGATCGCATATGACTGTTACACTGGGTGGGTTTCAAAAATCACAATTGATACATTAAACACATAGTACAATACATTTGTATAATATGCACATAAATGTTCAATGCACATACATGTCTATATCTAAGGAGTTAAAAAGAGGAGTTGATTTAGTACAGTTCAAAGAAGCCCACTCAGGTGACTGTGTTCATTGTGTGGTTGCAATCTAGATCCAGCATCTAGCCAACCATTGATCATTGTCGATCATCTGATGTGATGAACTTACCTGCGTTGTCTTATTCACATGTCTATGCAACCTAGCTATGCGTGCCATCCAAACATATCAAGTGTCAGCACGGTATACTGTATAATGTTCGCACACTCCCATCTAAATTCAACAGCTGATAAGTGTTAGGATTTTACTTTTAGTTTTTTTTTAAATTGTGATTTGAGACAAATGTAATTTTTTCCATCCCAATCAAGAGACGAGCGTTCCAATTAAACAGTATGATTTTCATAGAAAGAATTCTGTCCCAGATGAATAGTTTCAAGTAAGCGGATGTTCCATATAAGCGGCGGTTCAATTGTCGGCTTCACTGTAATACGTCTTTCTCTTTTCATATCAAAGGAGACTAGAAATATGTCATGTGTAAAAAAATATAGTTCTCTTGACAAGATGAAAGTACGCTATTTATTTTCTATTTTTAGTTTTACCCACCACCTCAAGATGAGTTTGGGCGACCTTTAGACCCCTACAGAGCTTATCCTGATCCTTATTTGAGAGATCCTTACCCCGACCTCAGGGACCCCTTTTACCCCCTCCTCCGCCTTCATCATACAGATATGACCCGTACGACAGGTATGTGTCAGTCTTCTCAGTGATTAAAACAATTTTTTGATATTCAGAAAAATTACATCGTCATTATTCATTTTGTTGGGTTTTTTTTCTTTTCTTTTTTTGAAGTTATCAGCATTTGTGCACTCATAGGAGCTCATTTTGAATATATTTGTTTTTCTTTTTGCTGTTTTGTTTTTGGGTTCTGTTTTTGTTACTGTTGCTTTCTTTTAATGATGAAGGGAAATCGCCATATAAACTATAGAAGTGATTATGTTTATAAAACAATGTGAACTTTTTCTTAACAAGTAAATTATGTATTTTAATTTCTAGAATTACTGAGCACTTTCTTACATAAGGCAGAACCTAATTAGTTCCTGACTTCGCATTTGGCATGTTGAAAGAATTAAAACGAAACTTGTAAGCTTCACTAGCTGTTAAATCTATGTTTTTGTTTTTCACTTCTTTGTTTGGCTATCCTTACAGATTTGGGAATTGAGTCCGAGATTTGATCCACTCTATGAAAGGAGACCCCCGCCCATGTCTGATGTCCCATACCCAGAGCTTGATAAAACGGAAAAAGGTAAAGTTAAGATGGCCTATCAAACTTGAATGCTTAATTTGTTTTGTTTCGTTTATATTTGGCAGGGGGAGGGGGTGGGTGGGTTGTTTTGTTTATTTTTTTAATAGCCCTATATTTATGTACCCAACTGTGTCCTTTGACTTCATCTGCAAGGGAATGCTTGAGGGATTAAAATACTGTGAAATCAAATGAATCTGTTTCAGATGTCTTTAATTGTATGTGTGTGCAGCTGTATACATATAAACATGCCTTTGGGGGGAGGGGGGAGGTTATGTGCTATCTTTTTACGATAAGCCCACCTGAAATTTACTTCACACTTTTAGTAATACAATACCAGTCAGTTTAACATGTATAGTGCTGGCACTGCAGTGTATTGTGCAGATTTTTGGCAGCATTAGCTGTACATTCCTGATCAAAGTCGATGGCTGTGACAGAATGAAATTGAGATGGTCGTTGACTTGAAAACCTAGAGGTGTGCGGTTTGACAGTCTTGTCGGTGATATATGTAATCAGGCACGTGTAATAAATTTATACGTTATAATGCAGTCTTGTTACACCTATGTTGATGTCTGAGGTTACTGTATTATCGTTTTCATGCTATCGAAAAATATGAATCTTAATGGTTGATTTGGGAAATGACAAAGAAGAATATCGAAGAAGGAAATTCAACTTGAGCAATGTTTTTTTTGTTAATGTTTGTGAGTTCTGGAGAAAACATACACTTACGGGTTGCTTTATGATAATCAAGTTTGGTTTAAGTGGCGGTTTTGTGTTTTACAGGTTTTACAGGTAGTCAATGTTTTTTTACAGCGCCTACCTGTAAAACATTGACTATGCGACGTTCACTTAAACTGCATCCACTGTATTTTCATCTTGTAATGGAGCTCTAATTCAATTCATTTCTTAAATTTCAGTGTCAGCAGCGCAGCCAGCAGAAGTCATTGACTATGGTCATGGGCAGTCCAGTAAAGATGACCCTAGCACAAAGCAAGACGATTTTACGAGAGAGAACTAGGTGAGAATTTGTTTTCTAACTCAAGTTTCTATTTCAATTTAAGCAGCTAGAAATATTATTGAGAGACTTAAACTCCCATCAGTGAATAAAGAAAGGCTTAAAAAACATCATTTGATGAAAGACTGGCTGAATGAAATCCTTTTGCTTTAATGGACAAACACTTTAACATATTTTGAAGGGTATGTGGTAAATGATCTTCATCTTCTTTTTAAACAGATCCTTATTCAAGGGACAGAGAGAGGATGGAAAGAGACAGAGCTTTAGATTCATCTGAATCTGGTCGCCAGCCCAGAATATATGACCACGGCCATACAAGGAGTGGAGAGACACAGGAGAATTTAGATCCATGGCGATCAGAGCCGACTAAAAACCTACAGACAGACTATGAAAGAGAGAGAAAGACGAAAGTCGCCCACTTCTTTTTACATGCGAGAAGGAGAAGACAGAGAAAAAGCAGGTTTCAACGATGTCATAAGGGGTCAACGTGACAGAGATAATACAAGAGAGTGGCCTCGACAGTAGAAATAGAGAAAGAGAATTTGAAGTTTCTAGAAGAGAGGAAAGACACGGAGACAGAATTCACGATGGTCGTGACTTCAATGCCCTTGATCAAGCAAGTTCGAGGTATCATGATTCTTCTAGAGGAGGTGGCAGAGATTATGATGATCAATTTCTTTCAAGAAAACGAAGTAGAGAGAGGGAAACTGAAGGAAGTCGAAGAGGAGAGAGAACTTATGACGATAGACGCGATAGAGATACTGATGAAAGGTTTAATAAAAGAGGGTTTGAATCAAGAAGTTTTGAAAGAACAGCAGAGGGCCGAACAGACACTAGAGATTTTGATAACAGGTTGCTTGATCAAAGGTCCGATGGACCGAGGGAAAGAGGGAACTCAAGACGAGAAGAAAGTAGATTTGGAAGGAGAGATGAATGGGATAACCAAAGATTTCATGACAGACATGAAAGGGACAGGCCTGATGATCGGGATAACCAGAGAAGAGACTATAATGAGAGACATAGAGAGGACTCAGATCTTCGAAGGAGTAAAGAGACAGAGCGATGGCCTGCAGACCGTGACTCAGTCATTCCAAAAAAACCAGAAAGGACCGAGGATGTGAGATACACAGGCTCTGTGAGGTACATTGTATCATTGTATTTGCTGAAGTTTAGATTTCTTTGCCATTAGCATAACATAAATCTGAGTCAAGGCCAATGCAATGTTAGCAAATTTATTTTTCCATTTTAAGTTTTTGTTTCTTCATTATTTGTTTGTTTCTTAAGAAAACCTTTTATTGTCCGCTTTATGTCTCCTCCACAATGAAAATCAGATTATCACTTACAAGCAAAGATCCATTAAGACTCATCAATTTAGTTCTTCAAGCCATCAAATGCTTACTGCTAATAATCTGTCCCGTGATGATCTTGTATTTCAATGCTGAAAAGTGATAATACCAAAAACAAAAAATGAAAACTTTACCCCCTCCCTCCCTTCCTTCCTCCCTTAAAAAACAAGAACGAAAAACAATAAAGAGGAAAACTTAATCCAGAACAAGAAAAAAAGCTATTTTTATTCCACCACATTAAGATGCTTGCTCTTTTCATTGCAATGCTTTTTCTTTTTTTAACTCACAGAGATCCATATTCAGGAAGCTTCTCACCAGATGTTCGAGGTACTCCACCATTGATTGGAAAATCTCCCGTTCCGTCCTCTTCTCTAAAAAAGAATGAAATCGTGAAGGTAAGAATGATAATATGGTCTATTAACTTCCGTGCCTAGGCTGTCATCTCATAACATACATTGTTGATAATTTAATGTTTTGTCAAATATGTTGTTTTAAAAAAACCCTGAAAATCATACCAATGTACCAGTGTTTTACCTTCAAAAATCCCTCAAGTGTTTTGTGGGGCGGTTGGTGAATGCCACTGGGCTGATCCTGCTTCTTTCCTATAACTCTTCACACATCTTTCATCCTGCTGTTTCCTATTTATTCATCCTTGAGATCACTGCTTATGATGGACCGGGTAAATTGCAATGCATGGCTGCCAACCAATATGTTAAAAAACGTATTTTGGCTATGACTATGCCTGTATTTGCCTTCAAAAGTATATATATGATATGATGAGGTTTAACTGTAATTTTATTTGTAAAGAAACCCTAAGCTAACAGCAGAGAGTCACCGAGAGTGGGGTGGAAGTCCAGAAACACCATTTTGAATTCACAAAACAACCTTCGCATTTTGACAGGAAGGCCAGCGATCGGCAGAGTTTTTGTTATTCACCTTAAAGGAGGTTGTTAAAGTTAAAATAACATTGACATTTTAAAATAATATTGACCATTGTGCAAGTTAGAATAAGTATATATAACAGAGACCAAGAGATAGACATTTGCAATGAAGAGAGAGTAGGAATCATAATGTTTACTATGATACCCACAGCCGGAAGGTAGAATGTGATTTGCTAAAGAAAGAAATAGATTATGATGTTCTCTCATGACAATGGCTGATAGTGATGACATATCCATATCTTATATAGGTATATATATATATGTGTATATCGGGTGAGTAAAACAACCCAACTGCCAAGACTGAGATATGATTTTAGTTAAAAATTGCGATAAATCCGTACAATTTTCGGTCACAAATATACCCAGCATATACTTAACTTAGTGTAGAAATGTAATTATTATTGATAAATTATCTTTGGAGATACATTAAATTTAATGAGTATGTGTCAAAAATGTCAATATCGAGCTTGCTTATCGAATGGTGTGTGACAATTACAGCACAAATGAGACTACCCCGACGCAGTAAAGTCAAACCTATTATATCTATTGCAGTTTCTTTTAGAAAGCTACATTATCTGGCTTTAAATCCAGTCCACCTTTTCTATCTAGATCTACATTTAGCAGACAACACTCATTCATAATTTCGAGATCCCCTCTACCTCTTCCTTAAAAACAGTCTCAATGACAGCTTTGTTTGAGGGACTTAACACGATCGTAGATGAAAACAGATATAGATCTAAAGTCTACAATATTTAGTAAAAAACCCCCACCAACTTAACCTAAGGAAAAGAAGACAAAATCAAATCTTGAGAGCAATATTTTTTTGACTCACCCAATATATTTTGTATTTATTGTAGACAAGACAATACTATGGATCTTCAGACCACATCTTGTAAGATGCTTTTATTGTTGGTTTCTCCCTTAGGTTGAGGATCTCCTTTGTCCGCCTGGAAGAGCTACAAGGCCTCCCCAGCTTGTAACCATTATACGAGGCTTGCCTGGTAGTGGAAAAACCTATGTCAGCAAGTTACTAAGAGTATGTGTTATGTCTATGATAATGGTGTGAGGAATTGTTCTAAGACTTCAAAACTCAAGCGTTTGGGGGGGGGGGGGGGGGGTTATGGTGAAGATTTAATTGCTTTTCAGCTTAAGTTTCAATAATTAAAAATTAAACTGTCAGCTTAAATAAGTTGATATTTAGTATTTTTTTAACAACTAATTAAAACAATCAAAAGGTCCCTTAAGAAAAGAAATAAACATCAGTTTCCTATAACTTTTTCAAATTGTCATCAATATTAGAATGTATGGACAAGATGCTGATTTCTTGATATTATATACTTTTACTTTGATGATATTTTTCAAAAGCGGCAGTGTATAATGTATGTAGGTACGTTAGATATGTATGACTTATCTTTTCTCATTTGTCAATGTGATCATACGTCGTGGTTGAGTTTTTATCAGTACTTGCATTAATCAATATTTCAACTGATGTCATGAGTTCTTTATTTCCTGGGGGGAAAAGTCTTTTTTATTCTGTTGTTTTTTCTTTGTCAGGAGAAAGAAATTAGTTTTGGTGGCCATGCTCCTCGAATGTTATGCTTGGATGACTATTTTATGGTAGAGGTGGACAAGACAGAGAAGGATCCGGAAACAGGGAAAACAGTTAAAAAAAGAGTATGTTACATTTCAGCTGCATTCAATTTGCTTAACTCTTCATATAATAAATTAAGATATTGTCAGTGATCTTATACTTGCAGATGCTTCCATGTTACATGATATTGAAGATATTTTTTACATGGAAATTCCGTTGAAGATTAGATTCAATAGATATTTAGGGTTTACTGCTCTTTAAGTGAGTTTAATTAAAATTCAAAATGGTGTGAAGAAACAATCTTCCTCTCCCAGAAAATTAAAATAAAACATTGAAATATAAGATAACAAAAAAAACAAAGCAAGATTAACCCCAGCAGCCTTCTTTTATCCGTCCCCATCTCAACCACATGATCATGATAAAAAATGAAAATGAAAAAAACCCCAAAAAGCAGCTGATTGAACCATGTTGAAGAATGCATGATCAGTGCCTTTTCCCCCATATACCAGGGTATAGGCCCAAATAACAGACTTCCACTTGTTTATATCTTGGGCATTTCTTGTTGATGGAAATGATGATTTTATAATTCTTTAAAATTTAATTTTGCAATCCTTTAGAATCTTGTGTAATGTTATCTCAATCTCTCAGGAAAATTTTGGATACCTTGCTACAGTTCTAAGCAGTTTTTAGTTACTTTTTGCTCTCATAGTCACGCAAGATAATTTCAGTTACTTTGGGTATTTCCTTTTTGCATGTGTTGTCAATTTGAAACTCATAATGATCTATTAATTTTCTCTAAAAAGGTACTAGAATATGAATACGAACAAGATCTGGAAGATGCTTACAGGCAGAGTTTGTTGAAGTCATTTAAAAAGACCATAGACGATGGTTTTTTTCCTTTCATAATCGTTGATGCTACAAATGAAAAGACATCTCATTTCTCTGAGTTTTGGAGTTATGCAAAATCAAAAGGATTTCAGGTTGGTGGAAAAATAACAATGTTGTACTTGGAGAGTGAAAGAGTTTCTTTGTTTACTTTTTATAACTCATAAAGTAGGCATTATTTTCCATAAGGTCTCATTTTCATGGATCTGAATGACGCTTTTTAACAACAAATCCATAATCTTTCCTTTGGCTACCATGTTATTTATGTGCTATTTGATCCGGTTAGAAATAAAACCCATTATTTTAATGAGGAAAAATTGGAAATAATATCATATTATCTGATTCAGTCATTTGGTCTCTTTGAACGCATTTTCTCGAAATTTGCAAACAAAGCAGTCATGAAAATTTCTGCATTAGGCTTTTAAAAATATATACATAGCTGCCACCCAGCACATTAAAAATATATTAAGTATCTTTTATTTTGTTGGCCGTAAGTCAGTAAATCTGTAATTACCTTGAAAAGAATGTATGTGACAGTTACATTTTTTTAAAGAATTACTTAGTGAATGGCAGAGACTCACACTCACAGAGATTGGGGGAAAGTCTGTAGACTCCATTCTGAGTTGGTAAAACTACCGTTGCACTTAGTCAGAGAAAGGTCAGCGATTAGTGGATTTTTTTATATATACATTAAAGTTGAATTATTTTTTCTGGAATAACACGGGCTGTCATGCGAGCTAGAATTAGTCCTCACGGTAAGAGTTTGTTTTTCATTTTGAAAAGGTTCCCAGCAATGTAAATAAAACCTATTATGTTTGCCATAAAAATAAAAAGATAAAAACAGTTCTCAACTTTAAGTGAAACTAAACTACAGTAATTAATGTTCTATATTACGGTGTTCTGATTACTGCGGAAATTTGTTGAATAAGCTTTATTTCTCTAAATCATTATTTGAAAAATAATTTCTGGCATAAACTTTTATGACGGTTACTAGTTTTGATGTTGCAACTTCTGTTCTAGGATTAGATTTTTATTTGAACCTTTGCTTATTTATACTTTTTTGTTAATACTTTTCTGTTTTTGTATTTTTGTCCCTATCAAATAAATGTAACTTAAAAAAATTAATATACATTAAACATTAAGAAATCTGGAATTGTAGTCATCATCTATTTTCTTTAACTTTGCCATGTACTTCTTGCAGGAACATAAATCCTTTACCAATTCAGTGCTTATGTGATTTCAAATATTTTACATTAAGCACCATGGTCGATAATTACTGCTCATTGTCATATTCTTTCAGGTTTATGTTGGTGAACTGACCGTTGATTTATCAACATGTATTAACAGAAACATTCACCGATGGACAGAATGGGATATAGAAAAGGTAAAACAGATGGGAAAATAGAAGTGTGTTTAACATTGTCCAACTGTTTAGTATATTTTGCTTATTTTATGTGGAAATGATAAAGATTTTGTTGCCATTGGAGAGAAGCATCTTTTCTCTTTTTGGAAAAAATTGGATTTAAGGAAGAAAATATCGAAATATGATAAATGTGCATTTGAAATGAGGAGAACAAATTTGATTGAACTGAGGCTGAGAACATGGCTTTATTTCAACGAGTTTGAGAACAAAATTATTTTGTTTCCCACAATACTTATTTAATGTTATATTCCTTTCAATACTTTAACCCTCTTGCCCTTGCATCGCCACTAGCGCCACGATGCATACGTCCTCACATCATAGCCCACAACGGATGGGCTCTCATATCGCCCATAATTGAGTACAGTGTACTTGTTGCCTAGTGACGCCTACATTTCGAATCACCCGGTTCTCTTTCCAGCTAGTAAATTATTTTTTTTTTTCTTTTTTTTCAATGCTTCATTGCATACTTCTATTAGTGTACTATACCAAATTAAAGTTCAATTATCTGGCTATACAACTGGCATTTTATTTATGTTTGTAATGTGCATTGTTTGTGTGTAATGATTTTTTTAAAATTCGTCTTGTTTTTTTGAAGAGCCATGTTCCTTGTCTTGAGGAAATAAGCTGTGAGGACAGCAGGGCAATTGATAGGGCTTCAGAGGGCAAGAGGGTTAATAGGAACAATATAATATTATTCTCATCTTTATATTTCCAGAGAAATCATAAAGAAAAGAAAATCTTCGAACTATCTTCACTTTTTACATGTTAATTAATATTTATTTATTTTTTAGTGACAAATTACATGTAGTTATTAGATATTGCTGATTTCTGCAAAATTGTCATTTATTTTTACATGTTTTTCTTTGTAAAAGGTTAAAAGTAACTGGGAACAGTTGCCAAATCACTACATACGCCTTGACTTGAGATGGCTGCTCCAGGAGGATTCAATACCTGAGGTATCTAGGAGGGTTTCTTGAGGATGGTCATTTTTTTAAATTTTGAAATGTTGCTTTGTAACTTGCCAATTTGTTAAAGTTTCCAAAATTGGTTTATTCTCTCAACAACAAAATTTCTTCCAGATCAAACAGTTTGACCCAAATTTTAAAACATATTCTGCTCTTGTGTTTTGAGTCATATCATCAGGACAGATATTTATTAATACTGGAAATCCAAATTTCTTATCTATGAAGATAGATTTTCATTAAGAGTCACATGTAACATTTGCTTAAAACTACCAATTGAGGCTTTTGAAAAAGGGGAAAAGCGCTTAGTTTCAAATTTACAGCTGGATGCTTATTTGGTTCATTTCTGTGTTGTCTATGATCTGAATTTTACTTGAAAGGAAATTACTATTATTTGTCAGTAAGTTCTTTCTTATGTCAAGTACACACTTTGTAGTAGAACAGTGTTTTAACCTGTTCAATCACATCAGCTATTAGAGTCATTGGAGCTAACCCAAAACTTTAATTTCTATTGAAATGATGGTATGCCATTCGTTTTGAAAACAAGATTTCCTCTTCTGTGTAGGTGATAATGGAAGACACTGTTGACGATGAAGAATCAAAAGAGAAGGATGAAGAAGAAGAAGAAGAAGAGGAAAATTCAGACGAAATTGGAGTGGTGGGTTCATTTTTTAAAAATTACCAAATCATTCCATGCTCTTTAATTGGTTTGTTTTTATAATGATGTATTTTTCCCCCAGACTTACAAGGTAAGCAATATTTCTTTTCATGATATCAAAGTATGTACTATTTTTTTAAGGCTTTATTTTAATCATGTAGCAAGTTAAGGAACCCATTTGTATACCCCATAAAAGGTAAGCAGTATGTCATTAGTATAATCTTTGCATACACAATTTGTTAGATTGTCTTTTTGATTGTTACACTCCCTATTTGTTCACTTTCATGATGGCTTTTAATTTGCACACATTTCACATCTAGATGATAATTAGTTAAATGCTGCATTAAATGTAATTTACTTATATTATTTAATTTAGACTTGGGCTGATATTGCTAAGGTAAGTCTTAGTAGTATACTTATCAAGAAACACTGGTTAAGTTTTTATTATCATTATTATTATGATTGAGCATCTCTTGTTTCTTTTTCATGTATATTTTTAGTCTCAAATGTATTATACATTATAATCATCTATGTTACTGGGGGAAACAATTCAACTATTCATTAAAAACCCCACAACAAAACAAGGATTGCATCATAGCTTTGAAGAACAGAATGACCTCATTAGTATATATATATCAGAGTATGTGCAGATATAGGTAATAACCTCATAGGAGAAGCTTGTGTTTGATAGTAAACCAAAAGAGAGCTGTCAGCAAACACTTTCTCAAATGACAGTCTTTTAGAGGTGAAGAATTTTATGATTAGTTTCTGTTATATATTCTAATGTAAGAATTATATCACAACACATTTGATGGTATGAAAGTTGGTTTATTAAATACTTATAAAGGACATCAATGGTATCAATAAACTCTTTATCGCGGCATTCATGTTTCATGTTTTCTTACAACAAAGAGTTTTGTTAAGAAAATCGGGCGACAGACCATTCTAAATTAATTTGACGCTAATTATGCACCAAACAGGTGGACATGGGAATTCAAAACTAAAAGATCTCGTTGAGCATTGCTTATTGACATGCATTTCATTTTAATCAAACAGTTCAACTGGCTTTTTCCCAAAATGTCTGAATACATGTGATTTTTGGAGATGTGCCTTTTTTTTTTTTTACTGAAGGAGGAAGGCATACCTCTACTACAATTATCAGTTACAAGAGTAACTATTTTCGTTAATATTTCCGTGTGTGACAAACATTAGAGCAAATTGTTTGTATTTAACCGTATGCCAATAAACATAACACACTACTGTTGACAAATCCATTAGATTTTACGGAGTGTCAACAAAGCTGATGATGAAAATATTTCAATTTCTTGAAAGCAACATGAGCAGCATAAAACATATATTTGTCCGAATACTAAGGCTACATGGATATAAATGAGTTTGGGTTTGTTTGTGTTCATTTCACAATGGAAAGTGAGACTTGATCAAAGACAAAAGTTTGCCAATTTGAGCTGAGACTGCTTAGCTCTACATGCATACAATAAACAAGCTATCCACAATTGTCGGTATTTCTTCAAACTAGGTTTTCTGTAGGATAATTTGAAAGTTTTGTTTTTTTTTGTTTGCTCCTTGAGCGTGGTCCGTATAACAGTTTTTAGCAATCAGGATTTCCTATCCGGCTTTTGCTGAAGTGATATCATAGAATTGATTAACAGTATTGAGCTGCTCCTCAGGGGAATATACAATTATATACAAATGCACAACATAGAAGAAGATGTTTGAACATTTCCATTTGTGAGATGGATTATGTGTCATGTAAAAGTAATACAATATTACAAGTACAGTCCTCCCTCATACAAAATGCTCATGAAATTCTGAAAATACTCTGGATTGGATTTTTGTGTGTGTGTGTATGCATAACCTTCAACTATCACTATATAAAGCACAGAGATCATTTTGATAAGGTAAGGAAAGGAAAGGCTGTCATACGATAGTCTTGTTTTTTTTTAAGGGTTTTTGTTTTTTTGCAGAGATCATTTTGATAATTTTCATGTCGTGTTATTGTTTACTTAGATCGAAAACGTTAACAGGGTATTTATGTTAACTATCACTATATAGCACATAATGTAAGGAAAGGCTGTCATACGATAGTCTTGTTTTTTTTAAGGGTTTTTGTTTTTGTTTTTTTGCAGAGATCATTTTGATAATTTTCATGTCGTGTTATTGTTTACTTAGATCGAAAACGTTAACAGGGTATTTATGTTAACTATCACTATATAGCACATAATGTAAGGAAAGGCTGTCATACGATAAAGGAGGCTGTCATACGATAGTCTTGTTTTTTAAAGGGTTTTTGTTTTTGTTTTTTTGCAGAGATCATTTTGATAATTTTCATGTCGTGTTATTGTTTACTTAGATCGAAAACGTTAACAGGGTATTTATGTTAACTATCACTATATAGCACATAATGTAAGGAAAGGCTGTCATACGATAGTCTTGTTTTTTTTTTTAAGGGTTTTTGTTTTTGTTTTTTTGCAGAGATCATTTTGATAATTTTCATGTCGTGTTATTGTTTACTTAGATCGAAAACGTTAACAGGGTATTTATGTTAACTATCACTATATAGCACATAATGTAAGGAAAGGCTGTCATACGATAGTCTTGTTTTTTTAAAGGGTTTTTGTTTTTGTTTTTTTGCAGAGATCATTTTGATAATTTTCATGTCGTGTTATTGTTTACTTAGATCGAAAACGTTAACGGAGTATTTATGTTAACTATCACTATATAGCACATAAAGTAAGGAAAGGTTGTCATACGATAGTCTTGTTTTTTTTTGTTGGGGTTTTTGTTGTTTTTGTTTTATTGCAGAGATCATTTTGATCATTTTCATGTCGTGTTATTGTTTACTTAGAAGGAAAGGTGTAAAAAGTTCAGCCAGTTTTGGATTATGGGGCTTCTCTCATGTAAAGAACATGCCATCATTTTTGTTATTGACTATCATCTTTCGACAACAAAAAATCTACAATTTTATGATTTGGATATATTTACTCGTCAAAACCAACACACGTGCGCACACACACCCCAAAAATTAAGTCCAGCTTTAATTTGTCTGTGCATCTTTTTTTTTTATTTACTTAATTTTATGCTTCCTTATTCTTCCATTAAAACAGCCAGTGAATCGTCATTTCCCTTGTCTAGGCAACTATGTCTCAATGGTATCAATATATCAATACCCCTTTAGATGTGTGTAGTCGGAGTTTAGTTATTCCTCTGCCTGGCCAATGCCTCTGTGTCTTGACTTGATTCTGTATGAGTGTTTCATTAGCATCCTTCTGGTGCCAAAAGTGGAATGCTATTATTAGCTGGGTAATACCCAATAAGTGCTCCTACCTCCGTTACCCTTACAGTTTAAGATTTCACTAACAATTTCTCTAAAAATGTTTTCATTTACACGTATTTGTTTTCAGTTAAATGTGTGTTCTCCTATATCAAAGTTTTATATATATATATATATATATATATATATATATATATATATATATATATATATATATATATATATATATATATATATATATGAATGTCATCTAATCTTGCCATCAACGAGTAGATTGTGTCAACGTTATTTGAATTCTTGCCTGATATGTGCTGACCAATGCTTTTGTAATCAAGATTCTTTTTAAAGCAGGCGCAAAGGAATGTATAATAAACTGGAAGCCTTGTCTCTCACGATTTTTAACAGATCATCAAGAAGTCTAAGTGGGAATTGGATACATCAGAAGAAACTTTAGGTAAGTGTTTAGTTAAACGTCTCAAATTTTGAGATTATTCGTTGGTTTACGTTTTTGTTTTTTTGTTGCAATCTATAAAAATTAATTTTCTTTTCGAAATTAATTTCCATGTTATTTTCCTCGTTTTAATTCTATTTGTTAGAGAGAAAAAAGAACGTTCAAATTGTAATGTATTGATGTCAGGTTTTTTCCATTATGTAAATAATATTTAATTTATTGCCCATCAGACAAGCTGGATGGTATCAGAGTGAGTAAAAAACATATAGAAGAACACCAAAGCATGGATGACTATCTGCAGCTGGACCAAATGGACGATGATTACTTTACTCATGAGTCTGTGCCTGGAAAGAAGAGAGTAAGTCAAGATTCTGGTGATTTACATACAACTTTTTGTAGTAAACTAATCGTCGGGTAAATAGAAATCAGTCCTTATAAGCACAGTCGGGTGAAATGAACTTCATTGAAAAAGGGTTAATGAGAAATACCAGGCGCATACTCCTTTTACACTAACTTTGACATTTCCAAGAAATATGAGTTGTGTCTTCATTGCTGTGAAGAAAGCATTTCATGAAACTGCAAACTTTCCACATGCACTTTCAAGACACCAGATCATAATAGATTCACTCAAAGTCCTGTGTACTGCCTGTCAAAGATCTGCTATCGTCACTGCTCTTTGTTTACTATGTAATTAATGAGCAGGCCTAGCATCTGCTTGAAATAAGATTTTCCATTCTTATTTTTGTCAGCATTTCATGTTCTTTGTGTAAATAATGAGGATATCGCTCACTTGGGACCATAACTAAGTGTTGGAAAGGTCAAACTCAAGAGGTCACTGAGTCCAGAGAAAGTGAGCTGGCTGAATGGCCTGAGCAGTTCAGATGTCTCCCTTGGCCCACCGAGTATGGCTATCCCACATGAGCACGTTTTGAGCACGCTTTATATCTGGTGGTTGCATCATAGCTCTTTGCTCTAGTTGCGGCATTGTGGAAATATGTACACAGATTACAACTTGCTCTGTGGAAGTTAGTATTGATCTGATAAAGTCAGACCGTCGGAAGAACACTCAGAAGTTGTATTTGAATGATAGGTAAAAGTTGGATCTTGTTGCTTTATCAAACAGGTGTTTTTTAAAATTCTAACAAACAGGAATTTTCTGATCATTTGCATGACCACAAAGTGCATTTTGCTGATATTGGTGATATATCGTGTCGTTGGTCAAAACCTCAAGTCTGTACTTTGAGCTAGACTAATGTCAATGTCTTTCCAATGCCAACTTTGTGTCAATGACATTCACAGATTTTCTCTGACTGGGTGAATGACTTAATCTGATAATGCAACGTCATGTATATTCTGTTAATCGATTGAAAAACATGATTTCTTATGGCACACTTTGTGCACATATTTTGATGGTAATCTCAGCACAGAAGAGAGAATTGATTTTTTAGTTTGCCCATATCCACAGCTAAGGTGATCTCAGGATTTTTGTCAAGGAAGCCATTACACTTTTATTTCAATAATTGTTTTCATTTTGATCAGTTTTCCTAACCCTTGTCCTTTTGTATATTTTTGTTCATGCTCTTATGTCATTTTTGTACTATTTTTCATAGGTCAGATGGGCTGATCTGGAGGAGAAAAAGAATCAGAGTCGCAGACGGGACCTGGGCTTTATTGTTGGTCAGACCCAGAAAGACTGGGATCGTATTACTGATGACGACTTTGCAGAGAAAGCCCTTAATCAGACAAAATATTTCTATAAATGAACCAAGATACAATATATTTCCCCTTTCATAATCTGGTATCATGCATTGTGTCTCATACTCATAGAATTTTAGGTTGATGTTGCAAAACAATCAAAAAACAGACGGTCATGTTCTCTTTCTGCAATTTGCTCACAGAGCACTTTCTTGTTGCTTTGGTGTAACCATTGCCATAAGTATAAATTTGCTTTTATGAGAAATGTCATAAATTTTACAGTATTTCCTTATCATACTCATTATGTTCATGTCTACAGAAATTCACAGATAAGATGCTCTATAAGAAGAGCATACAACACAGGCATGCCTTGCTTTTGTTTCATCATTTTCTGTCCTTTTGTTATCAGATGTGTGCGTGTTGTTGGAAATGAAAATCAGTTTTGATTAGAGGATGTCAGCTTTGTTCTCTGAGACTAAATGCTTTTCATGGAGTGTGTTGTTGAATCTTATTTGCAAACACCTGTGCATAACAACAGGATAAAATTGTCACTCAAACGCAAATCAAAAAGGTGAAAGGTTTTTTAAAGAATATAATTTTAAACTTTCTTTATGGGATCACTTTTTCATTTTGTTACTGTTGAATGTAAAGTTTATACAGGTTTTCATATTATAAATGTACTTTTATAAAAAGAGGAAAACCGTTTTTAGGATTTTCTGTCAGTTTGATGGATACATAAAGTTATTAAGAGGATGTCTTGGGGTTTAAAGTTGTGCTTGGCATGTGTACGTCATCAAAAGTTTAAATTAATTTTTGTTTGGGTATTGACTTTGATCATTGATATTGCAATATTGAAATCATTCAGCTTAAAATAACGTTTTTATTTTTGTGCTTTGAATACTTTGAACCAATTTTTATTGTTGTCTCTTTTCTTTTATCCCTGAGGTTTAGTTGGGTTTTATTATTGGTGTCTTTTGTTTGTTGTTGTATTTTGCATTGACCATTGAATTAAGACATGACTGTTAATATTTCATCCTTAGTTCAATTTTACCATTATCATGCTGGTGTCTACTTGATACATGTCATCAATAAAACTTTGTGCGGTATAAAACTCTTTGTCTGTAATTAAGGTATTTTATCTGTAGTTTCTTAATTTTATCAAAGTGATGAGTTAGTTGTATGGTTATTCTCTTGTTTTCAACGATATTAATAATGTATGCAAGTAAAGTCAATAATAGATCAATAAATCTACTACTGCTACTTAGTATTATTACTACTACTACTACTACTACTACTGCTGCTGCTGCTATGACTACTACTACTGCTGCTGCTGATACTACTACTACTACTACTACTGCTGCTACCACTACTACTACTACTACCACACCACTACTACTACTACTACTATTTCTACTACCACTGCCGCTATCACTCAGTAGTCCAGAGTCAAGGTGTCAGCTTCTCAACCAAATGGTCATGGGTTCAAGCCCAGACATTTGAAAAACTATTTCACAATAATAAAATCTACCCCCTTGGTCCAGGTATGTGGATCGACACTTAATCCCATCGAAGACGGACAATAAAATGTAGATCACACCGCCCTGTGCACGGTAAGGATCCGTTAGCTGTTTACAGGGTAGTCTGTAATAATAATAATAATAATAAATGCTGTAATAATGATAATAATGAAGATCCTCACCCCCAATCCTGTTGCTATACAGCAGTCAAATTCTTCCATGAGGGCATTATGTCCGAATCCTTCAACATCAAAAGTGCCGGAAGCAAGGCTGTGTCCTTTCCTTAACCTTCTTCATCATCTTCTTCTCTGCTTATGAGTGCAACATGCTTTTGGTGCCTCAACCGAAGGAGTGTACATATACATGATACCAGGTGGCAAACTTTTCAACATCGCAAGATTAATTAAGAGCAAAACCAAGGTGCGCAAGACCGTTATCAGAGTTATGTGCCGTCATCAGTGATCTCGCCACTACCACAACCACATCAGCCGATGACGCAGCAATTGCCGTACACAAGTTTCACGTTGAACAAGACTAGAGGCTATAATTTTTCATTGACAGATTCTCCTAAGCCTGCAAAGACTTTGGTCTGACTGTCAGCTTGAAGAAGACCAACATGCTGGGTTGAAATATAGAAACTTAGACACACCACCTGTCATTGTTATCACCGTCGACAACTTTGAACTGGAAGTGATACACCTGTTCACCTACCTTAGTTCCACCATCAGCGACAAACCATCCGTAAACAACGAAATCAACAAAAGAGTCGGCAAAGCCGCAACAACCCTGGGATAGTTGGCCACTCGTGTCTGAGAGAACCCTCAGTTGACCACCTCTACCAAGATGGCAATGTACAGCAATGCCTGTGTTGTCAGCACCCTCCTATACAGGAGAGAAGTCTGGACGGCCTACGCTGGACAAGAACAGAAGTTAAACACAGTTTTCACTTAAGATGACTTTGCCACATCCTTGGCATCAGCTGGAAGTGGAAGGACAAAGGTCCAACACCCATGTGCTCGCCCGTGATGACTTGCCCACCATGGTACATGCTACTCAGAAAACGCAGACTGCGCTGACTTGGCCAAGTATGCCGTATAGATTAGAAGATCGTCGGATTTCCAAGGATATTCTAAACCGTGTACCGGCCTCTGGCAAAAGACCTCAAGGACGCATTCATCCGCTATGCATAGACGTCTGCAAGCGGGACATGAAAGCTCTGGACATCAATACGGAGAGCAGGGAGAACACTGCAGCTAGCCGTAGTCGGTGGCGCTGCTTATTCTTTATGTACAAAAGTAGCCGAAAAAGAGAGAGGAGAAGATCCTGAACCTAACAGTAACAGACGTAAGACATGTGCCGTCATCAGTGATCTCGCCACTACCACAACCGCATCAGCATCATGTGTCACATGGCAAGGACTGCCACTCCTACTCCCACATCAGAGTCGCCAATCACTGATGATCGTGCTCCAGCAGCACTGCCGTGACCACTTAGGACGTAATATCCATTGTCGGCAATCGACTGAAGGAGGTCTACTATAATGATAATGATAAAAATAATCCTTTTCTTTTTAACAAGTGAGACAAATAGATCTAGTTCAAAACTGGATCTCTTTCAGTTTCACAGCGTCCATTTAGATTTAAAGTATTAGAGTTATCAGTATTTACTTCCGTCACTGCATGGTAGGAGTGGGTCTAGATTCTTTTACATTATCATCTGCAGTACGGAAGCCTGAGATTGCATTGATTCAGAGTTAGACTTAGAATGTTAGTTTTAGAAATAACAGTATTAACCAAATGATTTCTCTGTTTCAGATGAAATTAAAAGTATGTTTTGTGACTAATTCAAATTCTCAGGTGATGAGTAATTTTTTTATCAATCTTTGTACGCCCGCCAAACCGTTCGGAGAATGAGTAAATATACTGGTATAGTATAAGGATAATAATAATAATAAAATGATACTGATAACATGACATGTCATAGTCATATAATAATAATGATGATAATGTGCATGTTCGTGTGGACATGCTCTTAGAACCCATGAAATTTGATTATCCGGATCCATATTATTACCCACAAGTGAGGCACCGATAGCGTGAGTCGGTGGGGCGTCTGACTAACACTTAGAAGACCCGAGTTCGATGCCCAGTTTGGGCAGTGAGTAGTTAGATAAATTTAGACTTGGCGACAGTCCGGGTCGGCTTGGAAATTAATGACAAACTACTTCAACTACCTGTACTACTACATTATGCCGTATGCCTCGACAAATCAGAATTCTTCACTCTACTGTTGACACTACTGAAAATGACATTGACAAAGCCTGCTTTCAACTCATGAGTATGGGAATAAGTACTAGTAGTAGTACTCTATTTTATTGTATTTACTCTAAACATGCAGTCAGTAGGTGTCACTGTGACTAGTGTCAGCAGCTATGTCAATGTCATGTGTGTTAGAGTTAATTTATTTCTTTACACAGTTCTTATTCTACCTTTACGGTGTATGGGTTCAAATGGCTGAACTGATCTTATTCTTTCTCCAGACTATCCTGTCCTGACATTTTCTGTTACCTTCTGTGAAGGTTAATTTTCTTTGCATTTGTGCCTCTTTTAGTAGATCTTTTCCCCACCTTTTCCGAGGTCTACCTCTTGGTCTTTTCCTTTGGTTTTAGCACAGTATACTGATTTAGCTATTCTCTTATCAAATACATTCTGTTTACATGTCCAACCATCTGAGTTGATTCATTTCTATCTTCTTAGTTTTTATGCCATCTATTGATCTCTTAAAGTTTAGTTTGTTTCTTCTAGTTTTCCTGCACTACTACTACTCGTCGTAGATATTTCATTTCAGATGCTTGTATTTGTACTCTACTGTACTTCCTATTGGAGAAGTTTGAGTCTCACCTTGTTTACCTATTACTATTCTATTAGTATTACTATTCGTTCTTTCTTTGATGGCGTATTGGTCTGGCCCTTAGGCTATACTATTATTACTTGTATGTATTAGTAGTTTAATTCCTTTTGGTTGAATGTTTACCTTCAATAGCCGTGGGTTTATACTAGTTTATTAGTTATACATTTGCAACTTTCTATTAACTTGTCATGTCTTTTATGCACTATGACTTTACTAGGAGTAGTAGGAGGTCTACTCCTGCTCTAGTTTTATCCTTTACAACTACTTCTGAGAAGATTAAAGTATGATTTGGTCCGTTTTTCTATTTCTTATCCGTTTTTTCTTTGTTTCTGTGATAGTAGCTAAAATATATCTACTTTGAGCTTTTTTCCAATTCTTCAGCTGATTCTAACTCTTTTCCAATTATTGCATTAGTAACATTCTATGTTCCAAAACTTAAAGTCGTGTTCGTTTCCCGGGTCGTCTTCTGAAGTTCAGACTGGATATAACTATAACATCTTTGTTTCTCTGAATCTGTTGGTTTTGGGTAAGATGTGATTAACCCACTGTACCAATAGTACCATGGGTAGGTTGTGGGGCGGCCACATTGAGCATGTGAGAGTTGAGACCCCCTACCGGGGCTTGGTTGTGATTTTATGTCGGGATGAAATCCCTTAACAGTTGGCTAGCCAGGACCCACCTGCAAAGCAGCAGGTTGTGATTTTTTGTCGTTGTTAACTCCTTTAGTCTTTGGTCAGCCAAGACCTGCCTGCAACTGCAAGGTAGCAGGTTGTGATTTTTTGTCGGGGTTAACTCTTTTAGTCTTTGGTCAGCCAAGACCCGCCTGCAACTGCAAGGTAGCAGGTTGTGGTTTTCTGTCGGGGTTAACTCCTCAGTCTTTAGTCTTTGGGTCAGCTACTTTAGTCTTTGGTCAGCCAAGACCCGCTTGCAACTGCAAGGTAGCAGGTTGTGGTTTTCTGTCGGGGTTAACTCCTTTAGTCTTTGGTCAGCCAAGACCCGCCTGCAACTGCAAGGTAGCAGGTTGTGATTTTTTGTCGGGGTTAACTCCCTTTAGTCTTTGGTCAGCCAAGACCCGCCTGCAACTGCAAGGTAGCAGGTTGTGATTTTTTGTCGGGTTAACTCCTTTAGTCTTTGGGGTTAACTCTGTCTTTAGTCTTTGGTCAGCCAAGACCCGCCTGCAACTGCAAGGTAGCAGGTTGTGATTTTCTGTCGGGGTTAACTACTTTAGTCTTTGGTCAGCCAAGACTACTGCAACTGCAAGGTAGCAGGTTGTGGTTTTTTGTCGGGGCTAACTCCTTTAGTCTTTGGTCAGCCAAGACCCGCCTGCAACTGCAAGGTAGCAGGTTGTGGTTTTCTGTCGGGATTAACTCCTTTAGTCTTTGGTCAGCCAAGACCCGCCTGCAACTGCAAGGTAGCAGGTTGTGATTTTTTGTCGGGGTTAACTCCTTTAGTCTTTGGTCAGCCAAGACCCGCCTGCAACTGCAAGGCAGCAGGTTGTGGTTTTTTGTCGGGGCTAACTCCTTTAGTCTTTGGTCAGCCAAGACCCGCCTGCAACTTAACTGCAAGGTAGCAGGTTGTGGTTTTCTGTCGGGGTTAACTACTTTAGTCTTTGGTCAGCCAAGACCCGCTTGCAACTGCAAGGTAGCAGGTTGTGGTTTTTGTCGTGGTTAACTCCTTTAAGTCTTTGGTTTTCTGCAAGGTAGCAGGGTGCTAACTCCTTTTAGTCTTTGGTCAGCCAAGACCTGCCTGCAACTGCAAGGTAGCAGGTTGCGATTTTTTGTCGGGGTTAACTCCTTTAGTCTTTGGTCAGCCAAGACCCGCCTGCAACTGCAAGGTAGCAGGTTGTGGTTTTTTGTCGGGGTTAACTCCCTTTAGTCTTTGGTCAGCCAAGACCCGCCTGCAACTGCAAGGTAGCAGGTTGTGGTTTTCTGTCGGGTTTAACTCCTTTAGTCTTTGGTCAGCCAAGACCCGCCTGCAACTGCAAGGTAGCAGGTTGTGATTTTTTGTCGGGTTAACTCCTTTAGTCTTTGGTCAGCCAAGACCCGCCTGCAACTGCAAGGTAGCAGGTTGTGGTTTTCTGTCGGGTTTAACTACTTTAGTCTTTGCCAAGTTAGCCAAGACCCGCTTGCAACTGCAAGGTAGCAGGTTGTGGTTTTCTGTCGGGATTAACCCCTTTAGTCTTTGGTCAGCTAAGACTTGCTGCAACTGCAAGGTAGCAGGTTGTGGTTTTCTGTCGGGGTTAACTCCTTTAGTCTTTGGTCAGCCAAGACTGCTTGCAACTGCAAGGTAGCAGGTTGTGGTTTTCTCTGTAGGGCTAACTCCTTTAGTCTTTGGTCAGCCAAGACCCGCCTGCAACTGCAAGGTAGCAGGTTGTGATTTTTGTCGGGGTTAACAACTTTAGTCCTTGGTCAGCCAAGACCCGCCTGCAACTGCAAGGTAGCAGGTTGTGGTTTTCTTTTTAGGGGTTAACCTTTAATCTTTTGGTCAGCCAAGACCTGCCTGCAACTGCAAGGTAGCAGGTTGTGGTTTTCTGTCGGGTAACTCCTTTAGTCTGGTCAGCCAAGACCCGCCTGCAACTGCAAGGCAGTAGGTTGTGGTATTTTGTCGGGTTTAACTCCTTTAGTCTTTGGTCAGCCAAGACCTGCCTGCAACTGCAAGGTAGCAGGTTGTGGTTTTCTGTCGGGTTCAACTCCTTTAGTCTTTGGTCAGCCAAAACCCGCCTGCAACTGCAAGGTAGCAGGTTGTGGTTTTCTGTAGGGCTAACTCCTTTAGTCTTTGGTCAGCCAAGACCCGCCTGCAACTGCAAGGTAGCAGGTTGCGATTTTTTGTCGGGGTTAACTCCTTTAGTCTTTGGTCAGCCAAGACCCGCCTGCAACTGCAAGGTAGCAGGTTGTGATTTTTTGTCGGGGTTAACTCCTTTAGTCTTTGGTCAGCCAAGACCCGCCTGCAACTGCAAGGAAGCAGGTTGTGGTTTTCTGTCGGGATTAACTCCTTTAGTCTTTGGTCAGCCAAGACCCGCCTGCAACTGCAAGGTAGCAGGTTGTGATTTTTTGTCGGTTAACTCCTTTAGTCTTTGGCCAGCCAAGACCCGCCTGCAACTGCAAGGTAGCAGGTTGTGATTTTTTGTCGGGTTAACTCCTTTAGTCTTTGGTCAGCCAAGACCTGCCTGCAACTGCAAGGTAGCAGGTTGTGGTTTTCTGTCGGGTTTAACTACTTTGGTCTTTGATCAGCCAAGACCCGCCTGCAAGGCAGCTCGAGGCTATTGGAAAAAAAATTGTAATTAGTAAAACTGTTGGTTGATTGGTTAGCCAGGTGTCGTATCTAAATAAAATATTGGATGGCTAAAATGAAATCAATATTGCTCATAATGTGTCATTATCCCGTGAACACTGTTCATTCACTTATTAAGCCATATATGTATTGTCTCTTTCTAATTACCCTTTTTACTCAGCCTTTCTTATCATATTTGTCTCTTCAGGGTTTTAAACTGCTACTAAGTTTTAGTGTACAGACAGATAAAGAGAGGGTGTGATTAACTGACACTAACTCACTAACTGTGATGACGAAGTGACACGGTGTCTCAAAGTATGGTGCCGTGGTTTAAAAAAAGTGATAACCGTTTAGTTTATGACGTTTGATGGTGCACATGCTGTAGTTCGATTCGTTCATTCTGCACGTCGTTAAGATTGTTGTTTTTGCCCCAAAGGTCAAAGTCCAATTCAAAAATACACTTATGAATTATGATCCTTTGATCCTTTGATCGTATCCCTTCTTCATCTTATATCTCTTCCAACTACTAATACTACTACTACTACTACTACTACTACTACTACTACTACTACTACTACTACTACTACTACTACTACTACTTACTACTACTACTACTACTACTACTACTACTACTACTACTACTACTACTACTACTATACTACTACTACTACTATTACTACTACTACTACTAATATTATTATTATTATTACTACTACTACTACTACTACTACTACTACTACTACTACTACTACTACTACTACTACTACTACTACTACTACTACTACTACTTGTACTAGTACTACTACTACTATTACTACATTTGTACTACTACTACTATTGGAAACAAACTGGCGTTCCATGGGTGAAAAAACAATAACACAACAACATTGCCGTTTGACTGGGTTAAATTATTATTTTAATCGTTCTACACTAACACTACCAGTACAACATTCATGTTAGTTGTTTTTATTTTTAAAATGTCTATCAATAATCATCTATATATATAATATGTCAGCGTATGATGGACGTGGGCGGACAATAAACCATACTATGACTATGACTACAGACTTTCATTTTAACTTAGTGTTCTCCTGTTATTATTTACATTGTCTGTTTGTAACTATTATTACTATCATTAGTACAATACATACACTGGTAGTTATTAATAGCGGAAAAACCAGTGTGTTACCGTATGATTATGATTATGATGAGCCAGCCTAAGATTGTTGTATTAAACTTGTATAGGTTACCGTAGGCCTACTGTGTTTGTCGGCAGAAATTGTTGGGTTTCTTTAAATATTTTTAATTCTTAAACTTAGCTTACCTTTAGACGGAGTCTCAGCTAGTAGTAGACAGTGAAGGGTTTTGTTTTATTTTCATGTTGATATGTTATACACAATTATATTTTTAATTATAAAATCAAGCACACACCACACATCATTTTCAATTAAATAAGCAATAGCAAAAGTATGCTTAAGTTAACACTCACCCGTGAATACATTTTACTTTTCGTACTCATCATAATCGTACTATTCGTACTACTACTACTACTACTACTACTACTACTACTACTACTACTACTACTACTACTACTGCTGCTGCTACTTCTACTACTACTACTACTACTACTACTACTAGTGCTTGTTACAAGTCATACATAAACCAACGTCTTGTGATAATACACACAGTACATGGTAAGTAGGCCTACATGGACTTAACTATTATGTAATATTAATATTATACACGATGAATTCATACCCTAACGAGCATGTTTAACCCATCAAGTACGTTTATTAGATCGAGTAAGTACTCGATACCAAGTCACTATGGTAAGCATTTACGATACTATTTAACTTTTAAGTTTGAAATCTGTTGAAAATGGCTGCTCAGATGTATGAACATTCTACTCAAAGATGGGCAAACAATGAAGTTTTCATTTATGAAACGTCACTTTTAGTTAGTAGAAAAATTCGTAAAATGAAAACATCTTGGAATCATTTAGAACCTACATACTAAATGCAAAATATGGTTACTGGTACATGTACTCATGTAGTAGCCTGTTGCTATCAGAGCCTTTGACTTTGACGCACAGAGAATGATCGACTCAGAATGATAACAAGCATGTTATTTGTTGTACCCTGGATGATATCAAGTACGATTATTAATTATTAGATCGAGTCAGTCCATGTACTCGATACTGACGTTACGCTGATATGTGTGTTCCAACGTTTTGATTATAATTATGAAACCTGTTTACAATGGCGGCCTAGATTTAGATTTAGATTTATCAAAAATCAAAATTCTACTCATGGGAATGGAATTTTAATTAATAAGACGTCACTTCTGGTGAAACAATTTTCAAATGAAGATGATCATGGGATCATTTAGAATCCAATTAGATTATGTCCCTGGTGATTGACAACAAAAGTATATATAATACGTATATATATATATATATATATATATATATATATATATATATATATATATATATATATATATATATATATATATATATATATATATATATATATATATATATATATATATATGCTCGTGTTTTTATCATCAGACTAATCTTGCCTTCTCCCGCCTCCCCACTCCCACCCATGTCATCAGGAAGGCGATAAAGTGTCAGGACTAGTCCGCCCTAAAACACCGCCCAGTTTCACTGCGCTCCGTCTACCGTCTACCGTCTATATTATTTATAGACTGTGATTGTTAGTTGTGTTAAGGCTGGTAATAATTGAAGCTAGTCTAGATCTACTTGTCTAGAATTTCGAAAGTTAAACAGCGATAACCCTGACACAAATGCTTTACAAAAGCCACAGGAGCTGTTTACGCCATAAATAGATTCTCATCTGTGGCTCGTTGTCTAGTTTCCAGTGAATGTCTTATTAGAACGAGCGTACGGTCAGTAGAATAAGCATTGAAAAAATCATACTGATAATGTAAAGCAGGAGGTTGTACCCCCATATTCCTTATCCCCCCAATCCTAATCCTGAACCATTTGACATCCTTTAAAGTTGTTTTCAGACTTGGAATGGTGCTTATTTTTTCATTTAGTTTCAATGTTTCGTGACATTGTTAGCCGAATGGAGTCCCAGGTTTGAATCCTATCAATATGCGTCCTGTCCAGGAGGTGATTATTATCACCTGTTCGGCTTCACACTATAGAAACCGAGATACGATCCGGCTCTATATGTGCCGTAATGGTCTTGAAGGTACCTTACGTCTGGTTTCTCTTTTTGCTTTTGTTTTTGCTTTATTTTTCCAGCGTTTACTCCATGTGTATGCCATACACAACTAGTTGTTTTAATTTTTAAGCAAGATCAAGAAGGGGAAAGGAAAAGGGTGATGGAGCGTCGGAGAGAGAGATTCACTTGAACCTGAATGAAGATTACAAAAAATCACATGCGTTCGAAATCCAGGAATTTGTATTATTATTTTTGCATCGTATAGACTTTCATACAATTTGTTATTCCGTTTTCAATGTTTGAAACACGTGACTCATTCACTGTGACTGTGACTGTGACTCACAGACAATTGATATTGACCACGCCCGTCGTGAAGGACTTGAAAATAACGATGTACGTTAAGTGTTAAGACGCGGAGAGCTGACAAGATAAGGGAATTGAATACACTGAAGCGGTGAGTGGAGCGGAACAAAGAAAGGAAGAATTGGGTACACTGAAAAATACTGAAATCGTGAGAACAATGGAAGACATTACAATTACATATTATTATATGCACACATATAGTATACCTGCTTTAATAAACTCGAACGTCTTAGACGTCTTTGCTCATTATAAAAGACTGTTTCGAGTCAAGTTCAGAAAAGCAGAGAGATACATTGTGACAGATCAACTTTTGAGTTCAAGTAAGAAATACCTGAACCGCCGATCTGTTTTAATTTTGATACACGTCGTATTCTAGGCGACATGTGCCTAAAAGTAAAAGCTATTTAAGGCGCTAGTTTCTATTCAACCAGTTAATAATTTCGTGTTCATTCAAATTAAATTAAACTATCAGCATCAATAATGTGCCTTTATAATTCAAGGCTCCGCCGGTGACCGATGACCGTTCGTGGAATTCAAGCCTCCGACGAGCGTTCAAACGTAATTCAAGCCTCCGACAAGTGTTCATGTTATTCAAGCCTCCGACGTTAACGTGTTGACATAATTCAAGCCTCCGACGAGGCTTCACGTAATCAAACCTCCGACGAGTGTTCACGTAATTCAAACCTCCGATGAGAGCTCACATAATAATCAAGCCTCCTGGAAATGAGTTCACGCAACGTATGTTCAAGCCTCCGATGAGCGTTCATGTTATTCAACTGAAGCACTCCAATGAGCGTTAACGTTATTGAAGCCTCCGATAAGAGTTCACGTAATCCAAGCCTCCGATGAGTGTTCACGCCCAAGATGAACACGCCTCAGGCCTCTAATGACTCTGATGAGCGATCACAGCCTGACTCAAATTCCAGCTCCGATGAGTGTTCACGAAATTTAAACAAGCCTCCAGCGAGTGTTCACGTTTATCGGTTTCATTGAAGCCACCTCCTGATGAGTGTTCACAGTATTGTACCCATTTGAAGCGTGTTAAGTATCTCCCAACGTGAGTTTTCAACTTCAACGGGACCTTAATTCCCAAGCCTCCGATGAGTGTTCACGTAATCACATGAAGCCTCACGATGAGTGTTCACGTAATTGAAGCCTCCGATGAGTGTTCACGAAATTCAAGTTTCCGATCAGGTTCAAATAATTCAAGCCTTTGACGAGTGTTCACGAAATTCAATCCTACGACTATTCAACTCAACCTCCAACGAGTATTCACGTAATTCAAGCCTCCGATAAATGTTCACGTAATTCAAGCCTCTGATGAGTGTTCACGTAATTCACAAGCCTTTATGTTCAGTCTGGCGAAAGCCCTAACCGCTCAGCCGCTGAAGCCTCCGATGAATGTTCATGTAATTGAAGCCTCCCATGATGAAACGTAATTTCACAAGCCTCCGGCGAGTGTTCACGTAATTCAAGCTTCCAACGAATGTTCACGTAACTCAAGCCTCCCATGAGTGTTCATGTAATTCAAGCCTCCGATAAGCGTTCACGAATGTTCCGATGAATGTTCACAAGTCAAGCCGGCAATAATAAGTGATCATTTAATTCAAGGTTTCAGTGAGCTTTGAAATTGACGTAATTCAAGGATCCAATAAGCGTCCAAGAACTTTAACTTTAAGGCGCCATATCTGACCAAGTAGTTCAAGCCGTATTGAACGTCGATGTATTTAAAGTCCATCTCAATTCCAAAGGACCGATGTTCGTTCACATAATGCAAGGTGCCGATGAACATTCAAGTAATTGAAGTTGAAGGCACCGATAGCGTTGTACATTCAAACAATGCAAGATCCCAAATGAGCGCTCAAGGAATTAAGGATCCAATGTATGTACATTCACGTAATTCAAGGCACTGAGTGATAGGATCTACCCATTCCAATAATTCAATGTGTGAATGTAAAAACATGGACTAAATTCATTCCCTCCAGGCAAAGCGACGAGACTGATTAGATAATTCGTTTTTACTTCATGGCTTGAGGATGATACATGTTATTATAATATTATAAAGGTTATCTTCGTAATGTATCCCCTTACCCCCCCTCGTACAAGGTCATGAGGGCATTGCACGATTGACTATCGCACTGGTAGTAGTTTTCTTGATCATTGAGTGGACAGGGAACGCCTTCTCGCAGACCCACAGCCGAGAAAAGTAAAGGCAACTGGTGCGATGGTACATTATATTATATTATATAACTCTTATTACCACAATGTACTAATGTTATAATTATAATATTATAATAATACATGTACATGTACGGTATGTACAAATCCTTAATACATGTAACGTCTTTAGTGTAATGTGTAAGTGACAAAGAAGGTGCAGTATAATTTAGTTCATGAACGAAAAACAAGTTAGTGCGCACGTGCAAAGCTATACTACAGATAGTAGCCTACAGTTTACGAGAGATTAATTAAGTAGAGATCATGAAGTTGAAGAAGAAGAAGAAGAAGAAATAAAACAACAACCGTCAATGGGCATGGTTATCTTATCTCTTTGTTTTCACTTGCAAATTATCACAATACGTTTTTAGTTTTCTTAGCACTGGCTTCAAAGCAAGCGGCTGTGGGTGTAGAATGAGACCATTGATATTAGCAGCTGAGAAATGAATGCCTTATGTCTTACAAAAGATTGTGGTGTGATATGACTAATACATTAATATTGTATTATGGCGGCTCATAGAGATAGAGCAAACAAATGGGGTCTTTTGTGCTGGCTCTACAACGTGGGTTGTCTTAAGATTAAAAAAAAACAAAATTTAAAAAAAGTGGCAATGAAGAGTTGATGAAGGCGTGAATTCATGCACCTTTCTTTTTCTTTTTCTTTTTAATCAACAGATAAAACTGTTTCTTCATTTGCGTTAGACTGCAACTATAGTCTGCTTTCTTGTGTCTGTGTGCTTAACCAATTTGAAGCAAGGTTTTTAATAGTTTATAATTGCTTTGGGATAGAGTGGACTTGACTAAAGAAATAGGATTTGAAAAGGTGTATAACAAACATCATTTAGATGTCAATTGGTTTTGGTATACTTGAACTTTATGTCATAATAATATTTGCAATGAGAAGCTCCTGCTTTTGCATCTGCTCCATTCGAATTTATATCGACGCTCTTTTTAATTTCTTATGTGTACGGTACAATATGTAGTTTGATAAGCTATTCATGTATTGAGTCATGTTTTACATTATGCGTAGGTTTCCCCGCTCCCCGCCCCCTCCCCCTCCCCCTTTATATAAGCAGCGCCCCGAGTTTTCTCCCGATCTAATTGATAATGATACACGTGTATAATATTAATATATATATATATATATATATATATATATATATATATATATATATATATATATATATATATATATATATATATATATATATATATACTCATAATTATACACATTCGCTCAAAGTCAGTACATGTATGCCAGATACCGTGCGATGCCTGTATAACATAAGTAGTGTATGTATACATTTCTCGTTTGTTGGCTGACGAAAGTTTATTCCCGAAATGTCACGTGTTTGGTCTTGTCTTTCTTGGTGGATTTCTCATTTATTGTCGTTTATCACTATCACTTGTGTCAGATACTATGCGATTGTATATATATGGACCAGCGGCCATACGACGAGGAGAACATTCTATTTACATAATAATTTATACCATTTTGGTGCCTGTTCACTGTTAGTTGAGTGTTAATACGTCTTTATTCTTATAAGTGTGAGTAGTCTTGGTGTTACTAGTGTTAGCATCATGTTGACCTTCAAGGACTGTCAGTGACACCTAATCCTATGATAATATAATTATGCATATACGTACGTCAGAACATTGACAATGAGTAAACCTTTTGACCAAAGAAACACATGCTCATTTACAAGGCATTCTTTTTATCGGAGTTTCTGAAACGTTGGAGAGAACAATAATGAACAGTGAGTTTTTTTTCGTAGACCTTTCTAGGCAGTTGAGGTAAAGAATCCTCGATGTATCGAATGATGCAAAAAGCAAACACGCTTGAACTATTTCGTTGGGTGTAAAAATATGTTCCAACGTGTCGTTGGTGCACGGCAAAGAATTGGAGCGGAGGGATACGTGTATTATGATATGGGCAAGAGACTAAATATATTTTTGAAAGACCAGCCGGTATTTTCACGGCCTATCGTTATTGTGGAACTACAGCGCACGGTATTTTCATTTTCACCACACGTCCTGCCCTTGTGACAATGTGACATCTGTGCTGTTTTCCACTACATATCGTGTACTATTAAGCAGGCGGATTACATAGTATTAATTAACTCTTCATGGTGTGATTATTGTCAAGAATAAAAATGTATACATGCATTTTGTGTGCATGATGTGAACAAAATGCTCTGAAATGGACTCTGCAATGTATTAGTTTTAGGATGTATGGGGCATTTAAATGTTAAATGATCTATCTAACCTCTGACACAATATGATGTTATCCTATTTATTGGCTTCGATTTAGACTCAGTACCACGTAGATCAGTCGGCACGCGAGGCATCGTCTGCGTTACGTAGAGACTATAAAGATATGGCCGACTTTTTTTACTATGCTGGATTCCGGCTTGTTTCGCTCATCGATCCCTGGTACTTTGGGGGGAAAAATGTCGGTCTGTCACATCAGATAGTTTGAGGGTCTACTTTTTATTATGACGTGTACGAATTGGCAATCGACGTCATCATGTTCTTGGCGTCAGAAACAAAAAGGGAAAGATCGATCCTTTCTCACAAACCTAAATATTACGTCATCCGGAATGGTAAATCCACCGCTTTCGTTGTGTCTTTCTTTTAGTGTATATATATGTGTGTGTGTGTGTGTGTGTGTGTGTGTGTGTGTGTTCCTTTATTCGTATAACAACTTTCTGTATTAGTCTGAAATTTCAACATTCGTGTTGTCGGTTGTTGTTTCTTTTTAATAAGACATGAAAGAAAAGTCGAGCAAGCGGAACATTTATCATTCCTTGAGATAATAAGAGTTTTGTGCTCACTTTATAATCTTATAATAAGAGTGTTTACGCCCTTGCCCTTGACGATTATCATGCTCAAGCTCACTTCACATGGACTTTGGCAGAAGCGAAGACAGGTCTAAAGCAGACTAGACTCCTTCTATCTAAACATCCGTTCTCGCAGAAGCCATGTCTGACGCATGCGCGTTAGGACCACCCATTTATTTCGCTCTCTGCATGTCGACACTGCATTTGGCTCAATATGTGAGGTCTACGTTACTGGTTTATATTATACAGAAAACTCTTAGGTAAAAACGCAATCTGTGAGTCCATAATCGTTCTTTATCCACCGTTTTTCCTTCTACCTTTTCTTCTCCGCGATGTGGCCGACTCCTTACCTCCCCACCCGCCCACCTTTTCCCCCTTTTCCCCCAATACCCTCCAGTCCGCGAAACTCCCGCCATCATTTCTTAGTAAATATTTAGTTCAACACTAGCTTTGCTCTTATCGCCAGATGCAGAAAACGGATTTGCGAGCAATAACGAGAAGGAAGAAATCAATAGATGGAGCTACATCTCCTTAATCAAGTTAATAAACTTCTCAACAGTTTAGCAAACAAGCAAAATGCCTGATGGGCAGATTGTTAACAAGACGTTAGATAAACTGATGGATAACAAGACCATACTGCGTGTAAATGTGTTTCGTTCATTGAAATGTTGCAACGGTAATAGAATAGATGTAGATGTAGTAGTAGTATATTTACTATTGCTGGGAACTTTAAAAATAATGAAATGGACTTTGCGAATTTATATTGTCCATGTTTTTGTGTGTGTGTTTGCTTAAAAGTTTAAAGAAAGATGTCGAATTCCTTTGACTGTTAACCGAAATGCGAACAAAGTTAATTTGTTCTCCCATGGCATGATGTGTGTGTGGCTTGGATTTAAAACGAACTGCATAAATGTGTTTAGACTGAACATTGTTATTTATTATGTTTAACTCTGTATTTACTCATTTGAGAGCCCGGTATTTTAACTTTCAGGGAAAGTTTCTTCCTTATTTTTAATCAAACGTAGTTGGTAGATGGTATCAAGAGCCACATCTATATTATATGAGTTTTCCACATCCTTTCTGCTGCTTCGCACCACTCACCCCCCCATCCCTCTCCTTTAGCAACTCTGTAACTGGCCTTGTGGCATTACTGGCTAGACTCACGGTGAAAGTGACAGTGACACTGCTAAAGAGGTTTCACGTTAGTGTGTGGCCCGTGACCGCCCAACTAGCATTAGCAACTGGATTTCAGATACACTGTATTGAAAACTTTACCTTCTACACTACCGCCCCTCCCACTCCCAACCTGTCCCCCAAACCGCCCCCACACCACCACCCCCACCCCCCTAGATTCCCACACCTTGTTCACAATCACATTGCAAGTTTACAAGCTTACACTTATAGTTATAATTCAATTAATTAAATGTCTATTGTGTTTGGGGTCTATTAATAAATATCTAGCGCAACTCTTCGTTGTAGGTTTACTACCGTTCACTGTGGGGCATGCAGTTTCACGCCAGAAAATGTACACGTGAAAGTGAAATCTTACCTTTTCCCACGTGTATTTTTTTTTGCATTTATTATATCATATTATTGTCTCTATCTTTATCTTCTATAGTGTCTCTCCTACTTTTGACACCACACACAGTCACTGAAATTAATGGGAAAATCTTGAGCATATATCTCCCCCCCCCCCACTTCCCTTCCCTTGCCTCTTCCTTTCTCGTGTTCCTGAAGAAAATGAGAATAATATACTACTCTATATACTCCAAATAAACTGGCGCCCATCTTTCCCATTGGCCCTAAGTCTGTCAGTGCTGGCACCCCTCACCACGACTTGTAGCACCTAAGTTTACACAGCGATACGGTCGACTCCTGGTGCCATCCATCCATCCATCCATCGCAAGCTCTCCTCAATGCTGCTTGGCCTTTTTTTTTTTCTCCTTCATTCATTCTAATTCTATAAAGACTCTATGTAGGCCTAGATTCTAGTTATAGTTTTCTACTCTAGATTCTACATCGTTTTCGTTTTCACCTCATCAGCCATACACCCATTCGTATCACTTGGAAGGGCCGATAAATTCGCCCGATATTTCAAACACCGCCAGTTCTGATGATGCGCGGAAAGCCGTCTGACTGCGAGTGTCACTGCTTTGGTTTTCTTCACTTGGGAGCCTGGGAAAGGAGCTGTCTGTCGACAGAGTAATAAAGCGAATCACAAAATGAAGACTCCCAGCGGGAAGAATAATCCAGTTACTATCATTATTTAAACAGCTTATAGAATGGATTCGGGGATGCTCACATAAACACAGCATGTGCATCTCAGCCCATCAAGCTCAGCTGTAGGCCATACATCAGGAAAAGGACGTTCTTTTGTGATCTTTAAAATATATTCTTTACCGCAGTTCAATTGCAGCAAATAAACATTGCAAACTTGCCCCACCTACCTACCAACACACACACACATACACACACACGCACACACACACAAATAACAGAGAAGGAAGTAATAAGAGAAAGAAAAGCAAACAAAAGAACTTACTTACATCTACATTTGAAACACTTCGATAATTTGCATTCGTATACCTCCCAAGAAAGTTTTCAAGTTCGCATACAAATAATTTCATGAAACAACTATCTTAGATCAAGTTTGTTAGTATTAGTGTTAGTATTTACTTATATTTCTCCCATTCGTCTTTCTTTTTCCCATTTTATCTTTTTTTAACGTACAATCATTATCATGTTTCCCTTTTGATTTTCAGAAATTAGAGAAGAGAATTAAGGCGCCTGTGAAAAAACGTGTTTTAAAGAACAATACATGTAGTAGTAGTAGTAGTAGTAGTAGTAGTAGTAGTAGTAGTAGTAGTAGTAGTAGTAGTGAGTGTAGTAGTAGTGGTGGCAGCAGTAGTAGTGGTAGTGGTAGTAGTAGTAGTAGTAGTAGTAGTAGTAGTAGTAGTAGTAGTAGTGGTAGTAGTAGTAGTTGTAGTACTGAGCATTGTACGTAATGTGAATCAGGTTGTTAAATTCGTGCTCCTCTCCTACGCGAGCGATTAGAGAAGGTAGATGATACTTACTGAGTGATACTGTGGTAGTGATTACGATGGGTCCCACTTTTTTCTATCCATTCTTTCAATAGTTCCATTTATATCCGTCTTTCGCTGTTCCCTTCTAACCCCACCCAACCCTTTTTAAAGATCACCGCATATGATAATGGACAGGATGACTACAATGTCCTCCTACTCTATTTCTACTATTATAAAAAAGACCCCACAAACCCCAAAAGAACCTGGATATAAAAACAACACAACAAAGAACAAAACAACACGATCTTGGTACCGTGATTTTGTAATGGTAAAGGACGCATGATTTTAGGTTAATCTTAGGTTTTCAACATATGTCTTCATCTTATATCGTGATCAATTTAGAGTTAAAACTTGTCATCACTAAGGACAGAGTGTCATACACTTACACAATGAAAATGATTGGATTTTATGTTTATATTGGTGTTGTCTGGTTCTGACTTTGTGCGATATGGTGCGCTACATACCAAAACTGTGCTGGTGATTATTGAACTCTGAAACACCAATTTCGATAGCGTTTATCTTGTCACTTTTTAGTTGGGTTAGGCTCTCAACTTAGCTCTGTAAGTGGAATGGCGATAGTTAAAAAAGACTTATTTTTTTTTAATTTTACACTTATTCCTCTTCGTTCCGTCTGGGACATAGGGCTGTGATGGTACTCCTCTTTCTCACTCTTACCCTGTTCTATGCCACTTTTCTTAGCTCGGCCCATGACCAGTTGGCTGCCTTGACCTCTTCAACTAGCAGATCATCTCCAGATCTTTTTTGGTGTACCCACTTTTCTCTTCCCTTGAGGGTTCCAGCCAAATGACTGTCTGGTGATGTTGTTATTGGGATTTCCCAAAGTCTGTCTGATCCAGCCCCATTTTCTCGTGGCTATTTCTAGGCTATTCCGTGGCTGATAGTGATAGGATTCCGTTTTGTCTTTTTCCGGAGGTCGACTTTAGTAATTCTTTTCTGGCCATTGGATCTTAAGGTTGCATGGTAGGTAGGTGCTGGTTGATGATGGTCTGAATTTTATTTTCATGTCTTGGTTTCACACCTTGTTTCTTAGACACGAAAGAGGA
>JAXRKP010000156.1:225000-247500 GCA_037039925.1 Doris montereyensis | reverse complement strand
TCAATGTCTCTTGTGTTCGTCACCGATTTGACTTGATGTTGAAAAATTTTATGTTATGTTTTTGATCTTTTGTGTGGAAAATAAAGTTTACTGAGTGATACCAATTCTGCTTTGAATGATCTCGCCAGACCTCCTCCTCCTTCTTCATAATAATAATAACCGACCACCTCAATTCTTGAGTATTACTGTTATCGCATATATTTTGATTCAACCCAAAAATATTAATCCAATTTTTACCCTTAAAGTGATGTGTTTAATTCTGTTTTTAAAATCTTTAGTAATATTGCCGAGTGTTATTTCTGTAGCGAGTCCATTCCACAGCCGTACTGTACTAGGGTAAAATGAGTCGAGGTGGCAATCAATGTTTGAAGATGGAACCATGTATGTTTGATTGATAGCCCGATCTGGTTGTTCTTGTATTAAGTTTAAGTTGATCTAACGGAATAAACAGTTGCGTATTTATAGCCTGAAAGAAAATATTAATTTTATTGCTGGCTTTATGTTCTTCTAAATGTATCCATTGCAATTGGTTCATGTTGGTTTTGGTATTTCCTTTAGTGTATGAATAATTATTAGTTACAAAGCGAGCTGCATTCCTTTGCACTTTCTCAATTTCTTGTACGTATGTCTGTTCATGTGGGCCCCAGTCACAGCTATCATAACCTAAGGCTGGTTTTACTAAAACATTGTAGCACTTCTCTTAAAAATATGGAACATTTCACGGACGAATTTGTATTGGGAGTGGGAGACAAACATTGGTCTCATGGCCACCGACAGTCTCAATTATGTGCATTTCATACATACCGTACCTGCTTTCTTTGTCTTTAAAGAGCTGTTATTATCGACATCTTTGTCCGTTTAATAGCATAGTCTGTTCCAAGTTAGCATTTGTTGACTTAAAAAAAAAGAGAAAAAGTAGCTAAAGCCTCTTTCAGGTTAAGGCATTGGGTTTGCATAATTTACAAACATCTCATTCTATTGAATACATTGTATTCTAGCTTGTTAGTTAGTTTTGATATTTTCTCTTTGATTGCTGTTGTTTGCCATGGTGGTTTTAAACGTTTTCTCTTGTTTCCTCTCTTCACCGCTCCCCCCCCCCCCTCTTCGCTCGATTTGTTGTTTGTTTACTTTTTCTTTCACCAGTCAGTCAATCTCTCTCTCTCTCTCTCTCTCTCTCTCTCTCTCTCTCTCTCTCTCTCTCTCTCTCTCTCTCTCTCTCTCTCTCTCTCTCTCTCTCTCTCTCTCTCTCTCTCCCTCATACGGCCGCCCATGAATACAAATCTTCCCCCACCCCGAAAATACACGCACAATGCCGCCTGCCCGCCCGCCTGCATGCAATGCTCATACGTTACCTCCAGGCAGACCGGAGGAGAGGAAAACGAAAACAGGCAGTGAGATGCGAAATGTCAGCCTCCACCTAATTAGACGGCTGGTGCGATAAAGTCGTTATAAGTAATTATGTTTAGTCCCAATAAAATTAAAGCTGGCCTTAAATCACCTGGATAGCATCCCACTCTCCTTTTCCAGTATCCACACACGGGGGAACACTGGGAGGGGAGTAGGGGGATGGGGTAGGGTGGGATGAGGGTGGGGTCGAGGGGGGGTGGGCGATGCTCCCCCGCGTGAGGCTGCTGGGCAAGTAGAGTTGCTGGATTGGGTCGTTGAGTTTGCGCTGGGCATGGCGGTGGCGGGGTTAATCGGCCATCTGGTTTCGTCTCCTCGACTTGCAGGTTTGCTCGCAGTTGCAACGCCTTTTGAATGATGTCATTTGATTTGAATATAATTAGACACTGCATGTGTATGGACGTCAAGGACTCATTAATGCTAGTATCAATATTTGTGTCGTGTAAATCTAACGTAGATATCAAAAGTCAAAATTTAATAAATCGTAAAACTGAACGCATCGGATTGTGTGTCAAATCTTAGAAATGATTGATTTTCATCGGGTTTTTTTTTATCATCATTATACTAAATACGTCAGGTGGTTAGTTTCCAATTTCGGATCCAACTACATAACGTCATTGATTAGAAATCAACTTTTTTAGAAATCTATTTATGACAACACGCGCAATGGCAATGGCAGATGCATCATTAACAAAAATGAATAAAGTGGGATTTGTAACAAGAATATTATTATCTGTATACACCCATAATTGCAATGCAATGACTTGGGTAATCATTTTTATTTATTTTGAGCTTTTCAAAACTTGAATGTTGAATGGGTCATGGTTTTGAAGTTCCTTGAGAAATTAATAATTTGGCTATCCAAAGTACACTGCACATGTCATTGTGAAAGAACGCAATGCTTCATTGACTGCTAATATCTATCTGGGGGTTGGGGTTTTTTTTTTGGGGAGGGGTTTGGGGGGTTTCCTTCCTTTCGGTCTTTTGCTTTCTATGCTCGATATATTTTTTATCTATTGATTAATTAATTGATTATTTTTAAAAACAAACTATAATATTACTCTCGTTTCCTGGTATATTCATTAATTTTTTAAAGTACATTTATATATTTAAAATTCTATACACCCCTTATCGTAATTATGATATGCATTTTCAGTTGATGTTTAAAGTTGGCACCGAAACAACGACACTCAGACTCCAAGACAGATTAAACCATCACTAACAAAGCATCCATTCTTCTTTCTTTTATTACCCGTTAAGATGCTTATAAACACAATGGCCAAATTTGAACGCGGTTAACGCCACGCAGCCAATTAAATAATTTCTTCACTGTCAAATTGAATTCTCTCCCTTTCCCTTCTCATTCCAAAGGAAGTGCGTGTCACGGACCAACCGTCTCTATCCATCTATCTCCTCACCCAAGACTTATACACTACACTACAGTTACACCTGTGGTCTGATGCCTTCAGGAAATTCTGCTGATGAATAGCCAGGCCCATTTATACCCTGACGTCATCTTCAAAGAGTATGCACATCAACGAATCATTAATCTGCTGGCATTGAAAAGGTAATGTATCATCGTTACGCACACGTCATACGTCCAGTGCCTGGCGTTTTAGCGTTGTCTTCATCTTCTGAATTTAGCTTGGGAGTTAGTAGGCCTACACAGCCGTCTTTAGAATATCATATTATGTCCACTGCTCTCTGTCTCTGTATTTTTGTTGTCTTGTTTTGGGTTTGTTTTGGGGTTTTTCCTCAGCTCCACCATTAGGGTGAGAATTGTGGATTTGATTTTTTAAATGTCCCTTTACTTTCAATCCTAAAACTTGAGCATGTTTGAATACACGCAATTTACGTTTGTGATAGACACTAGAATGACTTTTTTTTTTATCAATAAGATTATTATTATATTTGTGTACTTCTTTATGACAGATGATGGAGGGGAAGATTACTAGTTTATCCTTTATAATTATGATTCATCAAACTTTGCCTTTGAGTACAATGTTTTTGTTCTTTAATTCGTTTCTTTTATTGATTGTGGATGATGATATGAAGAGGGAGTATTCACAGTGGAACCCTTCTTTCAGCAGAGTCCACGATTTTACTTTCACTACCAGACCCATTACACAATTTGATTTGATTTGATTTTACCTGCATCCAAAACTAAGATTAAGATCCTCTCGAGGTTTTTTTGGGAGAATTTTGTTCCTACTTACCCGACTGCCCTGTTAACTGTCAAGGGATCTTTAATGTGCACAGAGTGTTGTGCTCTGCACACGGGACCTGCTTTTTATCGTCCGTCTCCTATTTGATTAGGTATCAATCCACCCTCCTTACCTGGACCGAATAAAGGGGGTGGGGGTTACTCAAAAAAGAGAAAGTTTTTCAACCTGTCGGGCACAAATCCTCGACCTTTTGGTTGAAAGCTCGACACTTTGCCCCTGAACCACTGAGTCCCCCCCCCCCCCCCCCCCCCCCCCCCCCCCGTTTTTCTCATTACAGAAAAAGAGAAAATAAAATAAGAGACGTTTTGTGTACACGTATTTCCAGCTTATTAACCGTGCATATATTCAATCTCGTTTTGATGTAAGATAAAATTGTTACTGTTAAGTATGTTAACGATAAAGAGGCCATCTTAAGGATTAAATGCAATATTTAGCTTGGTTTATGTTTTCAGATTGTGTAAATTTTCAATCATTCCGTTGGCTTTCCTGTTTCGGGCTTTTAATTATTTGTTGTCTCAACCAATCGAAACAGGATTTCCTGTAGACTGGTAAATCAAAATGATGGAAATTGTGATAAATATTTTGAAGTTTCGGTGCATTTAGCATTTTTGAGTTTTTTGGTGGCATTTCAACGTTGTTGTGTTTGTCTTTCTATCCTATTTCGTTCCATCACACCTGAAATAGTTTTATCTCTAGTGAACGCCTGCTGCACCTGTTCTCACGCCAGCCGTTTGTCTTTTAATTGTTTGGGTGGGGGGGGGGGGATCGAAAATAATATATTTAATGCAGTACTTGCTACTTCTCATAACCATCTTCTCATTTTGCGTCTTTTCCCCTGTTTGTTTATTTTTATTCAGAAGATAAAAAAAGGAAAATAATAACGTCACAACACATTTTATATCCACACTGCGTAACATTCTTTTTTTTTATTAACTCTTAGAAAGGTTATAATACGATAAACACAAGAGCTTTGCTCGCTACACTGACTTCACTGCAGGAGTGTGGATAGATTGAGATGAGAGTAGAAATCTGTTTAACTTCTCTTTGGATTCCTAACTAACAAAGGACAGTGCATTTCTTTT
The DNA here is from genome assembly GCA_037039925.1 of Doris montereyensis. Taxonomy (NCBI): domain Eukaryota; kingdom Metazoa; phylum Mollusca; class Gastropoda; order Nudibranchia; family Dorididae; genus Doris; species Doris montereyensis. The sequence goes on along the minus strand of JAXRKP010000156.1, from coordinate 242,789 downwards.
CATATTGATAGGCCCCCCAAAAAGTAATTTATAATTTGCTTATATGAATGTGTGTCTTTCCAAGTGTACCACCAAAGACTGCAAACAAAGCTTATCGTCAAGAATGGTATCAGGGTATCTAAAATTCCACATATCTTCAGAAATCCAAAAATTCCACGCGTTCGTAGGTGATCACCTTCGATTTTTCTATTGTATATATATTGCTGTTTGCTGATATGCCTGAGGCACACGTTTTTGATGGTGCCGATCACTCCGATCTATTTGCGTCTACAAGACCCACGTGTGCCTTGGTGTTGAGATAGCGCCAGTCTATCGGAGTTGTCCATCAACGTCCACCTTTGAGAACGACATGAGCTAAATAGCACTCACTGGATTCACCGAGCCATCTGGACTCGAGCTGTTAGCAAATCCATTGACCTAATCTGGTTGGCGGCATGGCGAACGGTGTGATATCGTGTGATATCGTGTTCAAAGATTTACGTAAAAATGCCTGTGCCTTCTGTGAGTTCTTCTTACTGTCAATTTTACGACCTAGTGGTATCCTCTCTGTAGCGTCGCTGAAACTGGACGCTGAGCGGTGAGATTAAGGATTGTGATAGTGGTACATTTTATTCATCGTCTGTTGTTGCCTCTTTGGGGTATTATTATCTATGTCGCTGTCCACATTGACCTATATTTCTGAGAATCTCATTGATTTCTCTAACTCACCCCATCCGTCTCGTTCCTCATTTTCTCTATATGAAAAGCTTATAGGTAAAGACTGGTCTTAAATCCATATTCGAAATTATGGGATGGAGAAAGTGGGATGAAGAGGAGATAGTCAGGAAAGTTAAACAGATCAAGTCTGAAAACTAAATAGTATGTCAGCGCTTGCGACAAGAAATCATGAATATGGCTTTAAGATTCACTGCACTGCAGGTTCGCTATTTTCGATAAGACGGTGACGCGTAATTCTTCACTAGCACATTATATATCGATGTATGCGACATATATATATATATATATATATATATATATATATATATATATATATATATATATATATATATATATATATATATATATATATATATATATATATATATATATATATATATATATATACTAGAGAGGCGGGATCAGTTCCAGCACAAAGGGTAGGCGAGAGATCTATCTAATTTTTATCTTGAGCGAGGAGAGTCAAGTCGACGAAAGTTAAAACGTCTGACCTCGACGAAAGAGTGTTAAAAGGAGGCAAGTGCGAAAGAGCTCCCACGTAATGCCTTTTATCAGAAAAGTACTTAATCAATCGTACTGTTACCGATGGGAATATGTCACGCTGTTCCTTTTGTGGCGGATTCAGACTTGTACATCGCGTTAGCCAGCCAAGCTATTACAACAGTCCAGGCATCAGAGGGAATCCCGCTGGTCTTACGACTTTGTGAACAGGTCCGCTTTCCGAATTAATGCTGGAACTCAGCATGGAAGGTAACAGAATGAGAGTACGACATGTACTACTTAAAGTTGATCAAACGTTCTGTTTTTATCAGTTTTCATGAATGTAGTAGGTGTGACAGAATACGCCGCTCAAATGGGATGATGGCACGCAGAGAGAATTCTTTCCCTTGTCCGCATTTATCAAGTCATGAGCTTGCTGTTCATTGATATTAAATAGAGAGGGAAATACGAATTTGAATATGAAGGCCTTCGTATTCAATTTCGTATTTCCTCTCTACTAGTTACCGGCCTACTGCAGTACTACTTCTTTTATCATTGAGCTTGCTGTTCATTGATATTAAGTAGAGGGGGAAATACGAATTTGAATATGAAGGCCTTCGTATTCAATTTCGTATTTCCTCTCTACTAACTAGTTACCGGCCTACTGCAGTACTATTTCTTTTATCATTGATATTAAGAAGCGCATGGTAAGTTTTTTACTCACTGGTTTTCTCAAGACTAAATCAGGAATTACTTTCAGAGTTTGGAATTGGAATTCATGAATTGTTTCTACTGCTAGGGGATCTTGAATGATCATCACGTAAACACTGTACCTCTTAATTTCCGTCTCTCATTCATAGGACAAAAAGCTACGTGCTTATCTTACCTTTGTATAATAGAGTTTGGGAGAGATTTGAGAAATTGATTGCTGTTCCCTGAACGTGAGCGGCTGGTGGGCGCTGCTGATAGGTCCTTCTTCTTTACTTTCAATATTTTACATGTCTTTCTTTCATCTTGATCGCCCCTCTTAATTAAGAGACCACTGCATATGGTGGACAAGAGACACAATATATGGACGTACTACGTATGTTGTCAGCTTACACATCATAAATCACGTTACGTGTGGTAAACCTTCACCAATGTGTCAACCCCTTTTTTTCTCCTTTCCGTTCTGTGTTGAAACGGAATACATCAAATTGCATGCTTTATTGAATTTTAGGCTCTTTATCATTTGCTTATTTACACACATAGGGACTATGCGGCTGATTGGTTAAAAGCATTGCACGGTGACCCAGAGGTACTGGGTTCGATCCCCACTGAGGCATTCCGTTTTTTTCTTTGGGCAAGAACATTTACCCTATTTGCTCACTTGGTCAACATGGGTGACTCCTGTTACGTCGAGCGTAAGCCCGGTGATAGTCTATATTCCTTTCTCTAAAATTAAGTTGGAATGCCAGGTGCGACATTTGGCGTTGCCCGCGCGGGCGGTACTAATTTTTAAAATATTTTTTTTTTAATTCACACACATCCCCTAAATGGATTGAACTTATATTTTGATCCATTAAACTACCAGAATGCATTATATTAGTATCCTTATGAGTTCCCTACCATGTCCGATAGGAAGTCTGAGGGGCACGCACAGTAAGTTAACATTGGTTCACAAAGGATATTATTTTACTGAGGGAAATCCCGGATGAATAGTTCCTTACCATCACTTGGAATCGAACTCTTGTCTGTAGAAGATTAAGCAATAAATGTTGAACTTAGATTAGACTTAGACGATATTTGTCGCATTAAGTGTAAGCACATGGGGACGGGGCAAACACCAAGGAAACAAAATCTATCATTAGCTACTTTATATTAACTGGGCCAACAAGATATTTCGTTGCTTTCAATTTTTAAAAAATTTGATATGCTCTTTATTGTTGAAAACGTTTGTGACGCTTGCAGATCGCTACCTGAGACCCATAAGATTTTGCTCGAAAAACTCGAGAAAATGTTTCAACCGTTGGCGGGTCTCAAACCCACTACCTTTTGGTTGAGAGGCCGATACCTTGCCTCTGGACTATCAAGGCCCTCATACTTGAGAACAATAAGGTTCTATCTCCTTTAAGTGTCATTTGGCGTTATCCAATTTTAAACGTAACTGCTTGTACATATTTTTATTATTTTTAAAACGTAAATGACGTAAGCTTATTGTTTCCTGTTTATGGTGATAAAGACAACAAGGCCATTGCATGAATCCCGCAAGGAAAGTTAATAAATTATTCCCGTGCTTGGTTTTTTTTTCTTTTTTTTTGGTGTTGTTGGTTACCTTTGTGTTTATAATATGTGTCTTCCTTTTTTTTTTTAAATCCTTTTATTTATTATATGTAATGCAAATAGAAATCCCTACCGGTGATGAATGCTGTTTTGACTTGAGATCTAATATTTATATGCAAAACGAAGCCTTTAACTACGTGAACGGCCTAATGACGTATCTCAGCCGTAGTCAAGTTGCCTCCCCTTGTTTCAAACGAATGACTTCCATCACTTTGTTGGCACTATCTTTGCTGGGGTGTTATCTTAAACAACGAAGAAAGAAACAATCTCATTAACAGAATTTGGAAAGTTGTGTGGATAGCGCTTGTTTCCTTTATAACCTGGCTACGCTTTGCAAATTAATAGAATGAAATAAACATGAAGGTAAAGAGATAGAGAAGAAGGGAAGAAGAAGAAAAAAGAATAATTAGATAACGTGTTTATTTTGTTGGGGCGTGTCTCCATCCTCCGCCAATATGTCATTCAGATAATTTCCATTGTTTTGATTTTATCGTCCTTGGTGTCATCATCATTTTCGTCATCATTGTTGTCCTTGTCTATCATCATCATCATCATCATCATCGTCGGCGTCGTCGTCGTCACCTTTCTCGACCATGACGTCACTACCCATGTCGTCACGATCCCCACCCTCAGTACCAATAGTTACTACATGTATATATTATCATTACCGATAACGCCACGTTCATCATTATCATGATCAGGATCATTATCATTATCACCATCATCACAACCACCACCACTACCATCACTATCCTCACCGCCACTCTATACTAATCACCGCCATCAGTTCCACAGCCACAAGTGAAGGTAAGGTGTCGGTCTCTCGACCAAATGGTTATGGGGTCAAGCCCCGACGGTTTGAAAATTTGGTCGAGTTTTTCGAGTAATCCTCCCATCCCCCACCTGGCCCAAATAGGTGAATCGGGAACGGACAATAAAAAGGAGGTCATGTGTGCATGATGACAACACTCTGCGCACGTTAAAGATGCCTTAACTGTTTACAGGACAGTCCGGGCAAACTTTTAAAATCCTACCAAAAACCCTGGAGATCACATTAGTTGTAGATGTGGGTAAAATCAATTAAATCAAATCAATCAAATTTTAAAAAAACACACAACCACATTGCCACCTTCAACTGTTTGTCATTTGGTTTGTGTTTTTGTAGGTTCTTTATTTTGACTGTGTTCTTCTTTCTTTGTTGACTTGCATCTCTTTCATCATACCTGGCTCAACCTGACCTGACTCACCAGTGTTAGTGTTACATTTCATCTCATGAGATTGTTATAGGAGTGGGCGTTGGGGGGAGCTGCTGGTAAGCCTTTACTCCTCTCTTTCCCTTTTTCACTTATCTTTCTTCTTGCTGTTTCCTCTTTTTTTCACCCTGAGATTACCGCATAAGGTGGTCGGGGTATGATTTGATGAATAAATATAGCATCATGATTGATATATGAATGGTTTTGAGTATGTTATCGATATGTGAATGACTTTGAGTAATGGAGAGAAAAAAAACTTGTTAAACAAGATGAAGACAAAACAGCAAGACAAAGAGTGAGTGCCATCTTGTTCTGAGTTGTGACTCTTGTCTGAAGAAACATTAAACACGGCACGAATGATGTTTTCCCATGAGTGACCAGAATACGGGCATTACTGCATATTATTTGGTAATACCTTTGCTTGCCATGCTAAAGCTGCGTTATCGGAATATGTCCAAAATATGTGTCGATTTACTGAGTGAAAGAGGACCACACTCGCGGCATCAAATTCGTGTAGTGCTGTGACAGCAGTATATTATTTCTGCCCCTGACTTCGCATCGACATGATATTATTATTATTGTCATGTATTGTAAGGATGTAATCCAAATGATTCTATAGGTTTATTTCGTGCTTACTCTCTGTGCTAATCAACAGACAGGCCTTTGTACTGCTGCTATGTAAGTGAAAGCAAAGCTGAAGGGTTTGCAGAGGAGACGCGTGTACGTAGCTTTCAAAGGCCATGTCATCAACAGAAAACTTCCCCCGAAAGAGGTAAATATTTATGTACAGTATATATATATATATATATATATATATATATATATATATATATATATATATATATATATATATATATATATATATATATATATATATATATATATATATATATATATATATATAATAGTTATATATATATATAATAGTTATGTGTATAATCTTGGTTGCTATTTAATATATATAATACCAGTAGGAACTGATTTGTGAAGTATGTATTGGCTGGAAATGGTGAAATTGTGACGACGGAGTCATACATAATTTATAAAGTTGCGTTACATCAGCCTGATATAATAATGATGCTAATGCTATTTGACATCCTCTCCACCGTCAATAATTGAGTGAATTTTTTAGTTTGATCAGTCAACTAAAACAGACAAACTACACCGTTCTTCATTATTGTCCAAAGAGTAAAGGAAAGCTATTGTCCAAGGAGTAAATGAAAGCTTTTCTCCAAATAGTAAAGGAAGGCTATTGTCCAAAAAGTAAAGGAAAGCTTTTCTCCAAATAGTAAAGGAAGGCTATTGTCCAAGGAGTAAAGGAAAACTATTATCCAAATAGTAAAGGAAAGTTATTCTCCAAATAGTAAAGGAAAGCTATTGTCCAAAGAGTAAAGGAAAGGTTTTTCTCCAAAGAGTAAAGGAAAGTTATTCTCCAAATAGTAAAAGAAGACTATTCTCCAAATAGTAAAGGAAGGCTATTCTCCAAAAGAGTAAAGGAAAGCTTTTCTCCAAATAGTAAAGGAAAGCTATTCTCCAAAGAGTAAAGGAAAGCTACTCTCAAATAGTAAAGGAAAGCTATTCTCCAAATAGTAAAGGAAGGCTATTCTCCAAATAGTAAAGAAAGGCTATTCTCCAAAGAGTAAAGGAAAGCTATTCTCCAAATAGTAAAGGAAGGCTCTTCTCCAAATAGTAAAGGAAAGTTATTGTCCAAAGAGTAAAGGAAAGCTTTTCTCCAAATAGTAAAGGAAAGTTATTCTCCAAAGAGTAAAGGAAAGCTATTCTCCAAATAGTAAAGGAAGGCTATTGTCCAAATACTAAAGGAAAGCTATTCTCCAAATAGTAAAGGAAGGCTATTCTCCAAATAGTAAAGGAAGGCTATTGTCCAAATAGTAAAGGAAAGCTATTCTCCAAAGAGTAAAGGAAAGCTATTCTCCAAATAGTAAAGGAAGGCTCTTCTCCAAATAGTAAAGGAAAGTTATTCTCCAAGGAGTAAAGCAAAGCTTTCTCCAAGTAGTAAAGGAAAGTTATTGTCCAAGGAGTAAAGGGAAAGTTTTCTCCAAATAGTAAAGGAAAGCTATTTTCCAAGGAGTAAAGGAAAGCTATTGTCCAAATAGTAAAGGAAAGTTATTGTCCAAGGAGTAAAGGAAAGCTTTTCACCAAATAGTAGAGGAAAGCTATTGTCCAAAGAGTAAAGGAAAGTTATTCTCCAAAGAGTAAAGGAAACTTATTCTCAAGTAGTAAAGGAATGCTATTGTTGGAGTAAAAGAAAGCTATTGTCCAAGGAGTAAAAGAAAGCTATTGTCCAAGGAGTAAAAGAAAGCTATTGTCCAAGGAGTAAAGGAAAGCTATTGTCCAAGGAGTAAAGGAAAGCTATTGTCGAAAGAGTAAAGGAAAGCTACTGTCCAATGAATAAAGGAAAGCTATTGTCCAAGGAGTAAAGGAAAAGCTATTGTCCAAGGAGTAAAAAGGAAAGCTATTGTCCAAGGAGTAAAAGAAAGCTTGCCCAAGGAGTAAAGGAAAACTATTGTCCGAGGAATAAAGGAAAGCTATAGTCCTAGGTGTAAAGAAAGTTATAAAAGGGAACAAGTAAAGCTATAGTCCAAGGTGTAAAGAAAGTTATAGCAAAAGGGAACAAGTAAAGCTATAGTCCAAGGTGTAAAGTAAAGTGTAGCAAAAGGAATAAAGTAAATCTATAGCCCAATGAGTAAGCAAAGTTAACGCAAAGAATAAAGTAATGCTCTAGCCCAAGGAGTAAAGTAAAGTTTAAGGAAAACGGATAAAGTAAAGCTATTCCCAAAAGAGTGGAAAGCTATAGTAAAAGGAATAAAGTAAAGCTATAGTCCAAGGTGTAAAATAAGGTTAAAGCAAAAGGAATAAAGTAAAGGTAATGCACAAGTAGTAAAGTAAAGTTATAGCAAAAGGAATAAAGTAAAGGTAATGCACAAGTGGTAAAGTAAAGTTATAGCAACAACAACAAAAAAGCTTTAGTCCAAGGAGTAAAGTAAAGATATTGCAAATGGAATAAACTAGAGCTATTGCAAAGGAAGTAATGTAAAATTATTGCAAAGGAGTAATGTAAAGCTATTGCAAAGGGAGTTATGTAAAGATATTGCAAATGGAATAAACTAAAGCTATTACAAAAGGAGTAATGTAAAGCTATTGCAGAAGAAGTAATATAAAGCTATTACAAAAGGAGTAATGTAAAGCTATTGCAAAAGAAGTAATGTAAAGCTATTACAAAAGAAGTAATGTAAAGCTATTACAAAAAGAGTAAAGCTAAAGCTATTGTAAAAGGAGTAATGTAAAGCTATTGTAAAGGAGTAATGTAAAGCTATTGCAAAAAGGAGAGTAAACTAAAGCTATTACAAAAGGAGTAAAATAAAGCTATTGCAAAATGAGTAAAGTCAAGTTATAGCAAAAAGAATAAAGTAAAGCTATTATCCAAGGAGCAAAGGGAAAGCTTCTGCAAAAGGAGTAAAGTAAGGCTATAAGCCAAAGAGTGCAAACATGCATGTCTGTATTTGTGTGGACATGTAACTGTAAATTGTGTTGTTTGCAGGTCTATAAACGTGTTCATTAATTGATTGCTACGCATTGTCAATGGATCAATGGATAAAAGTTTCGATTCAGAGTGAACGATTTTAAATATCCTTGAGATTTTGCTCATGCACTGCTATATATCACGTTTACCTCATTATATTTTTTCAACTGACTTATGCATCTGCCTGCCGCACCCCACACCAAAAACACACACGAATCTTGCTGTTGACCTCTCACACTCAGCCTCACATCAAATAACCTGAGTAGGGAACATAGAAGAGACGGACAATGTTGATCTTCCATCTTAGGAAAAGTCGTAAGCAATTTTTATTTGTTCTCCACGTTACTGAGCTATTTAGGGCATATATACATGTATTTATAATTGTATCAGGTAGTCGAAAATAAGGCCATGTTAAATGTATCAACTATGATATTATACCGTAATCATTTAACACCATTTTCAGTCCAAAAACTATGATTACGAATGAGGCTTTTAATCATTCATAGGCTTTGGGAGATATTTCCCGTCTTGCATTCATATAACATTTTTCAGCAAACAGAAAGTTTTAGAAATTATATATATATAAATTATATATATATATATATATATATACAAAACCTGAAAAACAACAAACTCTTCAAATAAATGACCATTTAAAATGAAACTGGACAAAGTCTAAACAAAGTTCATAAAGTTGAGTTGATTTATGCCTCGAGCACCTTACTCCATGTAATTGTATTATTGTAATTCTGATAAACACAAAAATGTATATCATTGGTATTAACGTTAAAATTAACGCCTCACTCAAACTAGATTCAAATTGAATAAATTAAATACTCTCTCAGCAAATATAACCTGTGACCAAACAATGTCCTGACGGGGGTGTAGATGGCGGTGTAGGACGTGTCACCACCACCAATAGTGAAGGCTTATAAGAGTATGGTACCTTTAGTTTCAAACCTGTGTATGAGTATAGCCAATAACAACAAAGCTCGCTCAATATGTTTTTAATTATTGAGGGGACTCGGTTGTCCAGAGGCAAGGAATGAAACGCATGTTGGCCTTTCAACCCAAAAAAAAATAGTGGGTTCGAAAACGGTTGAAAAATCCCCCCCCCCTTTTCAAGTCTTAGTAAAAATGCATGACTCATAGATATTTATCTGTTCGGGTATGGAATTGTTTATAATAAATGATTTTTAGTTCACGTATGTTTTCACGTGAAAGCCACCTCATGATCATGGCGTTCTAGCGCTTAGCCTTATCAGAGTTGCACATGGAGCATGCCACGTCAGTTAAGGCCGGTCTGGGCGAAGTTTCAAACCCCGAGATCCCTACCAATGGTAAACGTGGATAAACAAGCATAACATTATTATAACATTATTTGCATCGTCTGTGTATTTTCTCTCAACTTTGAGTGAGAGGTTGTGAGATTTCCCGACGGGTCACACCAAGGAGGACATGTCACAAGGAGGACATGTCACAAGGAGGACATGTCACAAGGAGGACATGTCACAAGAGAAGTGTAAGACAGAGCATAAGTTGTTTTTTCTTTTTATATTGAATAATTTACTCAATTAATCAATTCGTTTTAGACACATGAATCTATTAACCTATGTCGCAATGTCTGGAATATTTCTAATCAATTTCTTTTCTTAAGATTTGATTTTAAAATTGATTTGGTTTTACCCACATCCACAACTAAGGTGATCTCGGGATTTTTTGGTAGGATTTTCTTTAAAGATTTCCCGCCATTTCTGAACTGCCCGGTAAACAGCCAAGCGATCTTATGTTCAGAGTAATGGAATCTGCACATGGGACTTCCTTTTATCGGCCGTCTCTGGTGGGTCCAGGTGTCAATCCACCTACCCGGACCGGGAGGAGGGGGTGAGTTTTGTTCGAAAAATAATCAAGAAAATTGTCCAAGCTGACAGGCACAAATCCACGCCTTTTTGGTTGAGAGCCTGACACTAGACTTTTGACCACCGAATCCTTTATTTCTTAAGACAGTGCGTGCTGTATTTCTTGCCAGTTTCTTGCTTGTTTGTTTGTTAGTTTTTTGTTTGTTTTAAGTTTGCTTTTTAGATGTTGCTGTTAGTGTTTGTTGTTCGAGCATTGTCTTCCTTCCTGTACTTTTCCACTATTGCCAACAGTTCAGAGAGTTGTTGAAACAGGCAGTTTTCTAACATCAAATGTACTTTATATAAAGCAAAGCTGAAACATTAAACATTGACATTAACTGTTACCAGCTCTTTTTCCTCTCTTTGAAACACACTTAGCCAGTTTTATCCAATTGCGTGCTTATAACAGTGCACCTAATTATGAGTACATGTATTTCATTTTTGGAATCCGTGTATAACTCCTTACATGGAAACGTGTCACTTAAAATACATAATTTGAACAATCAACAACAAATAACGCCTATTTCTCGCTTCATGAGAAAACAATGATGATAAGTGAGTTGAGACTGAGATACATGAAGATTTGGAACAATCTGTGAGTTGTGTACACTTAAAATATTTGTTTATACACGTTATTATAATGGGAGACTTCAAGGATTTATATATTCTCAGATTGCCTGCTCTTTAAACAGCCAATAAGCCTTTCCTTTAACGTGAATTAGGCTGCAAATACGAGATCTGCTTTGACCCATTTTGCATGTCCACCAGGGGATTTGAATCTCACACCTCCAGCCTGCGAGGGCATCATAAACCCTTGGTTTGCCATTGGATCAGTGCGTGGATGAGGGTGATTACAATTCATAATGAATCAAAATCTTATTTCCTCCATATTGTCGTATATGTTATTTGGACATACACTAATATAAAGCAGCAGACTTCACCATCAGTATTTGTCAGGGTTTAAGGCCTTTATATATGATTGTAAGACATATAAGTCTGAGTCAATACTTTATGTTTGTGTCTCTCATAACGAAATTCATGGTATTGTCAAACGAACGACAGAAGGCCATAAACTAATGTAAGATATGTAAGACTGAAGACTGAACCAGTTTTACACGTCAATGTCTTTCATAATCGAATATTCTTCATTGCCAATGGCATCATTCAAAGCCTTATTATAGAAATAAGTGTACACTGTAAAACACTTGACTCTTGAGTCAATCTTCTACGTTTATGTCTCTCATAATCGAATCCGCATCAGGTATTGAGTCCTCGTCTGAACTGGAATCGGCGTGCTCGATGGACTCTCCCACAAATAGTTGACTTGTATGATGATGTGGAAGTGGAACAGCATTGTTTGTTAGAAAAGAAATACTGTCATTATTTTTACAGCTGTCAGGTTCTGTCGAGCTGCATGTCATGAAGTTGGCGTGCTTTTCGGAATATTGCGGATCTGGCAAACTGCCATTTTGCGTTTCAAATCCCATGCACAAATCTCCATTTGAACGCTGTTTTCCAGAAAACTCCTCTTGCAATCCATGACCGCTCGTACCAGCTTTCGAACTCTCTGGGTCTTCGTTGCTATGAGCCTTCAGAGTTGTTTCTGGTGATGGAGACTTCCTCGAATTTTCTCGTGAAGATTCACATTTATTTGTCTCAGCGTTCCAAGGGGAATGCTGCCATCGTCAACTTTAAGATAAGTCGACGGCGGCCCTTCACGAGACATGAAGGTATCGGCATCAGGTTTCGTTGTTTCTTCATTTTGGTTGGAGTTTAGATTTGCCACGTCAGCAGACTTTGTGTCTTTCTTCTCACTGTCGTCTGTCTCTTGCCCCTGTGTTTGAGCTTCTTTTTGTTAGAAAAGAAATACGCCTTTGCTGTTGTGCATGTCTCCACTTCATGCGTCTGTTTTGGAACCAAACTTTGACCTAGAACAGAATTCATCATAGCATTGTTAGTTATAGTGTTATTATTGTTTAAATAAAATTAATGATCATCAAAAGAATACTACGTGTACATACACATACATATAAACTACCTAGAACAGAATATATATATATAGTGTTATTATTGTTTAAATAAAATTAATGATATATATATACATATATATATATATATATATATATATATATATATATATATATATATATATATATATATATACATGCTCTTATGATTAGTATTTTGTAAGAGATTATGACTCTGCGAGTACTGTGATATTAAAGTTTGTAATGCTCCAACACGTTAAAGACACTTAAGTGTCATCTAAGTTTAAATACATGCATGCTATCGGACACACTGTGTGATTATCTGTATAACAGAATTGTGACGTCTTATAACATGAATTAAACCAAAGTCTGGAATGATATTAATTGTATGTTGGTACATATTGATTTCACTTATTGAAGCGGACTCGTTAGAGTACTTTTCGAAATATATACCAGATTTCTCTCCCTTTTCGATAGGACCATATTCTCGATCTCCACACTTGTCAAATATCATGTAAGTAGTAAAGTTCCTTCAAGTCCATTACGGCTCATAGAGCCGGAGCTGATCCCGATTTCCATAATATGAAGCAGAACATGTGATAACAACCATCTCGTGGACAGGACGCTGATCTGACGCAGGTGTTTACTCCGAAGTTAGTGCTTGTACTCATTTGCATCTGGGTTGAATGGGGGGAATTTGTGTTAAGTGTCTTTCCAAAGGAACACAACGTCGGAACTGGCTTTGCTCGGATTTGAATCCGGGATCACATGATCCCCAGTCCGGCAGCCTAACCACTCCGCCAACGACGCCACTATTTAAGATCTCGAGAAGCCTATAAATACGGCAGTATTTCTGGTCGTTTTTCTCGAACCTCACGTCGTGAGTGAATTCAGGACATCCGGTTTGTGAGGCCGGCACCCCATGTTGTTGCAAATATTTAAAATGATAAGAATGGATTGCTTATGCCACACGAGAAAATCGGTCTTTGCTAATTTCGTTCTCATAATCGGATCCATTGATAATCAGATTGATTGTTGGTAATTACTTATAGTTATACATAAAGTTGTGTGACCCTGGTGTGAATACATGGGGGAAGCAGACGAGAAGGTTGAGGAACCGAAGGGAAAAAAATGATTTAATGAACAATTTAGTTCGTTTTGCAACATACAAATACGTCTTTATTGGTTGCATTTAATTTAGCAATACGTTTTTATTGGTTACATTTAATTTAGCAACACATTTTTATTGGTTGCATTTGATTTAGCCATACGTCTTTATTGGTTGCATTTGATTTAGCCATCCGTCTTTATTGGTTTCATTCAATTCAGCAATACGTCTTTGTTGGCTGCATTTGATTTAGCCATACGTCTTTATTGGTTGCATTTGATTTAGCCATCCGTCTTTATTGGTTTCATTCAATTTAGCAATACGTCTTTATTGGTTGCATTTAATTTAGCAATACGTCTTTATTGGTTTCATTCAATTTAGCAATACGTCTTTATTGGTTGCATTTAATTTAGCAATACGTCTTTATTGGTTGCATTTGATATAGCAATACGTCTTTATTGGTTTCATTTAATTTAGCAATACGTCTTTATTGGTTGCATTTGATATAGCAATACGTCTTTATTGGCTTCATTCAATTTAGCAATACGTCTTTATTGGTTTCATTCAATTTAGCAATACGTCTTTATTGGTTTCATTCAATTTAGCAATATGTCTTTATTGGTCACATTTAATTTTACAACACGTCTTTATTGGTTATATGTAATTTTACAACATGCCTTTATTGGGTACATTTATTATCTTCTCCCCCCCTTTCCTAATTGTATTATCTGCTGATCTAAATCTAATAGTTACAACATCGTGTCATTTGGTCGTTGTTTATCGTAGATTGCATTCCACTTAGAAGACAATTTTATTATTTGTATTATTATTACTTTTTACACCACATCGTATTTGATGCTTGGTTGTTTTATTCATGTTTGTTGTTTGTTTGTTTTTGTTTTGTTTTTTGTTTAATTTGTTCAGGTTTTGTTGTTGTTTTTGTTGTTGTTTTTCTTCGTCTCCTCCTTTTATTAGTAACCAACCTGTGCGTCCGTTAATCCTAACATGGCAGCGAGCTGTCTTCGGTCTGGTTTTGTGACGTATTTCTGCACTTCAAATCTCTTTTCCAGTCCTTTCCGCTGTAGGTTAGAGAAAACGGCCCTTGACCAAGATCTCTTCCGTTTCGGTTGATTGGAGTTGCTAGCCTCTGTGCTCAATATGGAATAAGGACCTAGGAATAGGAATATTGAGAAACACACAAAGGAGCAATTAACTATAAAATGTTGTTTTTTATGGGGGTTTTCTCATTAGGATAACATCCATACTCAACCATGAATACAGTAATAAGGATAGTGATGTTAATAATGACAATACTACTACTACTACTACACTACTACTACTACTACTACTACTACTACTACTACTACTACTACTACTACTACTACTACTACTACTACTACTACTACTACTACTACTGCTACTGCTACTGCTACTGCTACTGCTGCTGCTCCTGCTGCTGCTGACGATGATGATGATAATGATAATAATAATAATGAAATGATGATGATGATGATGAGGAGGATGATGATGATGATGATGATAATAATAATATTATAATAATATAATAATAATATAAATAATATAAATAATATAAATAATAATAATAATAATAATAATAATAATAATATAATAATAATAATGATAATAATAATATTATAATATAATAATAATAATAACAATAATAATGATATAATAATAAAAAATAATAATAATAATAATAACAATAACAATAATGATAATAATACTACTACTAATAATAATAATAACAATAATAATAATAATAATAATAATAATAATAATAATAATAATAATAATAATAATAATAATAATAATAATAATAATAATAATAATAATAATAATAATAATAATAATAATAATAATAATAATAATAATGATAGTAATAATAATAAAACAATCATAATAATTATTATTATTATATTCAGAATATTTATAATAATAATAATAATAATAATAATAATAATAATAATAATAATAATAATGATAGTAATAATAATAATAATAATAATAATAATAATAATAATAATAATAATAATAATAATCATAATAACAATAATAGCATTAATCATATTAATAATATAGATAATAATAAAATGATAAGAATGATGCTAATAATAATAAGAAGAAGAAGAAGAAGCAGCAGCAGCAGAAGAAGAAGAAGAAGAAGAAGAAGAAGAAGAAGAAGAAGAAGAAGAAGAATAAGAAGAAGAAGAAGAAGAAGAATAATAATAATAATAATAAGAAGAAGAAGAAGAAGAAGAAGAAGAAGAAGAAGAAGAAGAAGAAGAAGAAGAAGAAGAAGAAGAAGAAGAAGAAGAAGAAGAAGAAGAAGAAGAAGAAGAAGAAGAAGAAGAAGAAGAAGAAGAAGAAGAAGAAGAAGAAGAAGAAGAAGAAGAAGAAGAAGAAGAAGAAGAAGAAGAAGAAGAAGAAGAAGAAGAAGAAGAAGAAGAAGAAGAAGAAGACGAAGAAGAAGAAGAAGAAGAAGAAGAAGAAGAAGAAGAAGAAGAAGAAGAAGAAGAAGAAGAAGAAGAAGAAGAAGAAGAAGAAGAAGAAGAAGAAGAAGAAGAAGAAGAAGAAGAAGAAGAAGAAGAAGAAAGAAGAAGAAGAAGAAGAAGAAGAAGAAGAAGAAGAGGAAGAAGAAGAAGAAGAAGAAGAAGAAGAAGAAGAAGAAGAAGAAGAAGAAGAAGAAGAAGAAGAAGAAGAAGAAGAAGAAGAAGAAGAAGAAGAAGAAGAAGAAGAAGAAGAAGAAGAAGAAGGAGAAGGAGAAGGAGAAGGAGAAGGAGAAGGAGAAGGAGAAGGAGAAGAAAGAAGAAGAAGAAGAAGAAGAAGAAGAAGAAGAAGAAGAAGAAGAAGAAGAAGATGAAGAAGAAGAAGAAGAAGAAGAAGAAGAAGAAGAAGAAGAAGAAGAAGAAGAAGAAGAAGAAGAAGAAGAAGAAGAAGAAGAAGAAGAAGAAGAAGAAGAAGAAGAAGAAGAAGAAGAAGAAGAAGAAGAAGAAGAAGAAGAAGAAGAAGAAGAAGAAGAAGAAGAAGAAGAAGAAGAAGAAGAAGAAGAAGAAGAAGAAGAAGAAGAAGAAGAAGAAGAAGAAGAAGAAGAAGAAGAAGAAGAAGAAGAAGAAGAAGAAGAAGAAGAAGAGGAAGGAGGAGGAAGAAGAAGAAGAAGAAGAAGAAGAAGAAGAAGAAGAAGAAGAAGAAGAAGAAGAAGAAGAAAAAGAAGAAGAAGGAGAAGAAGAAGAAGAAGAAGAAGAAGAAGAAGAAGAAGAAGAAGAAAGAACTTAAATATGATATGTGTTTCAGATCAGTAAAGCAACTGGTTCAAAAGTTATTCTCAATTTTCAGACTAATTTCGACCGATATTCTATATTACTGTTTAATTGAAAAACCTATTTGTTGTACATATTTGTCTGTGCCTAAAGAAATAGAGCTAAAAATGCCCTTTAATTTGATCTACGTTTCAAATCAGTCCATCAGCTTATTCAGAAGTTACGCTTGATTTTCCAAGACTAATTTCGACCGATATCGTTCTTTTACCAGGATGTCAGTCAGTGAAAGCCATTAGATTCAAAGAACGATTTGTTATGCATATTTCATTATGACACAAAATCGATAGAGCTTAATTTGCCCTTTAATTTGATATATGATTCAATGTTCTAGCTTTACTGGTTCTTGAATTATGATAATTTTTGTCTGACTTTTTCATATTTTCGACGCTTTTTATCCCAAACAGGTATTTTTGCCTTGGGTACCACTTTCATCGCATCATAAAATTTAAATTTATGTGCCAAATTGGTCTTTAAACATTGAACATAGTGTACATGCCCTTGTGAATGGATTCTATGAATTTCAACCTTCTTCTTGATGTTAATCTTGTAATATGGCCATGCCAAAATTGGCATCTGAGCTCTGGTCGGACATAATTTTGAGGGTTTTTTTATAAGTCCAATGATATTTTCTACGGCTTTTGCACATCCTTTTCTATCAGATTATCAGTGTCACATGCATTTCCTTTTTTTCCCAAGGTGATTCCTTCATAGATGTAATATATATACTATTATTTTTAATCATTATATTCAAAGTCAAATGTTAAGCGAAAATAGCTGTCGAAACAGGCTGAGAATTTTTAAGTCCAAATAAAACTTGAACAATTTATATCTCGGTTATTTATTGTTCAATTTTGTTGAAATAAAGTGTGTTGTTCATGTTTTTGCGATGTCTATCTGAATAGATCACTGGCTTTTTCTCTAAAGCACTTTGAAATTTTGGCTTGTGGTACCTAGAAGAAGAAGAAGAAGAAGAAGAAGAAGAAGAAGAAGAAGAAGAAGAAGAAGAAGAAGAAGAAGAAGAAGAAGAAGAAGAAGAAGAAGAAGAAGAAGAAGAAGAAGAAGAAGAAGAAGAAGAAGAAGAAGAAGAAGAAGAAGAAGAAGAAGAAGAAGAAGAAGAAGAAGAAGAAGAAGAAGAAGAAGAAGA
>JAXRKP010000156.1:205000-207500 GCA_037039925.1 Doris montereyensis | reverse complement strand
TCTTCTTCTTCTTCTTCTTCTTCTTCTTCTTCTATTAACTTCTTCTTCTTCTTCTTGTTCTTCTTCTTCTTCTTCTTGTTCTTGTTCTTGTTCTTGTTCTTGTTCTTGTTCTTCTTCTTCTTGTTCTTGTTCTTCTTCTTTAACTTCTTCTTGTTCTTCATTTTCTTCTTCTTCTTCTCCTTGTTCTTCTCTTCTTCTTCTTCTTCTTCTTCTTCTTCTTCTTCTTCTTTTCTTCTTGTTCTTCTTCTGTTAGACATAACAACATTTTTTCTTCTTCTTCAGTCAAATCTTCTTCTGGTTTACAGTTCTTCTTCTTCTTATAATAATAATAACTGATAATTTAAATTCTTGAGTACATGTATTAGTACTATAACAATCAGCGCGTATGTTTTGATTTGACCCAAAAATATTAATCCAATTCGCCTTTTAAGTGATATATTTAATTTATGTTTTTAAAGTCGTTAGTACATTTGCTGTTTCTACCAGTAACAGGTGGCCTAACTTGGGGGGACACGTTATGGCTATCTTAAATTCTTTTGGGTGTCTATAAATTTAGTCATTAGATTATTCAAAATTGTATACGAACAATTGAATAATCTACATAGATCTATTATCCTTGCTGATATTATAGCAGCCAAGTTTTTTCCAATTGCTCTACCAATCCGTCTTCAATGCTTAATCAAGGCATGATTTTAAAGCTTTAAAACGAGTAATAGCGACTTTTTAATTAGGTATTCACGCACAGAAAAGAATACAGATGAAGACTTTGGGTTTTGAATTTGAATTTACACACATAAATAGACAAATAATGGGCAAATCACACATTTTCATTAATCATCAAGGGGAGATAATTCAAGAACAGTTTTGAGGTCAACCGGTTGTGTCACCACGTGGGCCAAGTAATTGTTGAGAGTAGATTTCACCCATTATTCAATTGAGGTCATTTTCCCTGAGCAGTAAACACGAGAAAAGTGGCTCCGGGCTACAATATATCCGTCTCTGCATAAACATTTCTGCTGCTGTGCGAGCAGATGGGCCTCTGCATACTGGCATAGACACATTCTTCAGACGTTGAAGGATCGTTATTTTATCTCTCGTACAACGTACACACATGTATAAGAAGAAGGAGGGGAGGTGAGGCGGGGGAATTATATTTTGCGAGTCTTCGGACAGACCCTACTGCTAATTAGGCTTGAGCCAGCACTTTGTTCTTCTACTCGAAACGGATACTTCTATAACTTCAAGTACCCAAACAAGAAACAAATATTCATTCAAACTTAGTAAACAAACTTCAAAATATAGAATTGGAAAGCCTTTTACACATGCTTTATACACCTTCAAATTATGCTGTGAATTTTAATGGTTACGTCTTCTTCCTTGCAAGATTCTTCACATCCGGTGGTGACATGGCTGAGAGCAAACTTCTTACACATTTTGTCATCTGGAGATCGGTTTAGCTTCGTTTCTTCCTAGTTCTAACCACTGTTAGTTGAAGATGGCTTCTAGTGTCGGTGTCTTTGAAAGGTTTTAGTGACCTCACAATTTTTTTTTATATTTGATTTGATTTACCGCCTCCACAGCTAAGGTGATCTCGGGGTTTTTCTTCCTTTTAATTTTCCTCTTCCTCCCCTGCAAACAACCAAGGAATCTTTAACATGCACAAAGTATTGTCCTGCACACGGAACATCCTTTTTCGTCTTCTCCGATGGGATTATGTGTCGATCCACTTACTTGGACCAAGGGGTAGATTTTGCTAGAAAAAATCGAGAAAAATTTCAACTTGACGAGGTTCGAACCCACTGCCTTTGCTTGAGAGGCCTCTGACTACCGAATCCCCTTCATACAAAGGAGAATTCTTCTCTTCTCGAAATCTGTTAATCGCAGTATTCAACTGTCTGGTCCATCTCACTCCTCAGACATAACAATTTGGTACTCAGTTGTGCCTCATTATCGTTACCACAATTTCTTTGTCGAATGATATTCCTAGCGATGGTTACAAAAGTATTGGGTTTCTTCTTCTTCTTCTTCTTCTTTTCTTCTTCTTCTTCTTCTTCTTCTTCTTCTTCTTCTTCTACTTCTTCTTCTTCTTCTTCTTCCTCTTCTTCTTCTTCTTCTTCTTTTCTTCTTCATTCAATCTTTCTTCTTTTCTTCAGACACAAGCTACACACAGGAAGTTCCACTTCTTCTTAGACATAACAACATTTTTTTTATAAGAACAGTCAAATCATGGAATGGTTTTACAGTTCAAAGCCAAAAAAAATGTTTAAAGAAAACAATGTTTTCAAAAATGTCCTTGATAAGGGAGCTCGATAATTTAAAATACTTGTATGATGAATGGCAAGTGCTTGTCCTGATTAACTATTGTGGGTTCAATAATTTTTTAAATTCATAAATGTATTAAGATTTATGGGACATTTAAAGGTGAAACGACCTAACTAGCCTCTGACACGTTATGGCTATGGTTATGGTCACACGGAATTATTAGTGATATCACTGTTAA